>JBAMAX010002254.1:0-41977 GCA_037043745.1 Chymomyza amoena | reverse complement strand
TGAATTTTCTGTGTGGTTTGAAACCGAACGTTCTGTTGTAGGTGGAATTAAAACGAATGGGCGAAATAGCAGAAAAAGTTAACGCATATTAAATTGGAATACATTTTTAATATATTCTTTGATGCTTTTAAATTCTATTTCAGCCAATTTTAAGTTAAATATTTATTGATCAATATTTTTGAAAATTTCTTTTCTGAATCAACCCAAAACGAACTTTTATATGGTGCGTGTCTTGCATAAAAATATGCTAATGTCTAGCCTTAACAGTTTATGTCTTGCATAAATAAAATTTCCCCTGTTATAGGCTAAGCTTAGTCCTACATAATATCCCTTGAAAGGTTATAAGCTGTGCTAGCAATGGCAAGGGAAATATGTTTGAGTAGATGGCGCCAGCTGAAAGTTCGATCGCACTTTAACTTTAAGCCCCTACTCAAAATGTGACGTCACACGCAAAATATAGAGTGAAATTTGCTCGTATTTAAAGCTATTTACAATTATTAGGTAAATTAGTTATTGATAAATATTTTTAATTATTTTATAAATACTTTTTATATATAAAACGCACAACTCAAAAGGGGTTTTGCGATTTATGGTGCATGTCTTGCTTAAAAATATTTTTATTTCTAGCCTTAACAGTTAATTTCTTGCATAAACAAAATTTCCCCTGTTATAGGCTTAGCTTAGTCCAACATAAAATCCCTTGAAAGGTTTTAAGCTGCGCTATCAATGACCCAGCGAAACATATTTTAGTAGATGGCGCCAGCCGATTTTTTTGCTGTACGTCTGATCGCACTAACTAAATTCAAACTGCAACTGTGACGTCAAGCGTCAAATAGAGCAAATTATTGCATGCGAGTTGAAAATATACATTTAAAGCTATTTACAATTATTAGCTATATTATGTTAGTTATTTATATATGCATTAATTATATTATATTTATATTTTAAATATTGTATACCGTGTACAACTCAAAGAAAATTGTTATATGGTGCATGCCTTGCATAAAAATATTTTAATGTCTACCTTTAATAGTTCAAGTCTTGCATAAACAAAATTTCCTCTGTTATAGGCTAAGCTTAGCCCTTCATAATATCCCTTGAAAGGTTTTAAGCTGTGCTAACGATGAGCAAAGGAAATATGTAAATGAGTAGATGGCGCCTGCTGAATATCTGATCGCACGGGCAACAAATTGAAGTCCAAGCTGCAACTGTGACGTCATGCGTCAAATAGAGTAAATTGTTGCATCTGCAATTTTCTCGTTACATGCCAGCTTTAAAATATATATTTTCAGCTATTACCCAAAGAGTTTTTCACATATTTCTAATAAACCGACCTACCCCCCTCCCCATTTTGGTAATTTAGGTCAAAGCGATTTACATACGGCATATCGCTTTTCATATACATATTTATATATGAATTTATGGTATGTAAACGCCAGCTGGTATTTACTTATCCTTACAAAAAATATTGCAGTCGACCCATGTTTAGTTTTTCACTCATTTTTTTTTTTTAAGCAAATCAATTTGCAAACCTCAACACAAAATAAAATGGCACATTAGGTATAAAAAAAACAAGCAACACATACATACATATAACTTAAACAAATACAAAAGCGCACAATAATAACAATACAAATACACAGACACAGAACACTTATACATGCACAGACACACTCGCACACACACACACATGCACGCATTTGTAGGTGACGCACAAAAATAACAATAAATGTCAAAAAGAAAACAAATATTACATTTGCCATGGCTTATGAGCCGTCGCTGACGTCGGCGTCTACCATGTTCGTTTTCTTCTTCTTCTTGCTCGATGTGTGTGTATGTGTTGTGTATGTGTGTGTGATTTGTAATCCTTCGTTGTTACTGCCTTTAAAAAAAGGAAGAAAATTGCGTACGTTAAGTCGGGCGTAACCGACTAGCGATATATCAGTTTCTTAAAGAGCTGCCCGACAGCTGAATACTCTTTAAGATATATACTAAAAAAAAAATATATTATTTAGTTCTTTTAAATAGTCAAATGGGATTTTTGGTAACGACCGATCCTAATAAGCAAGTCCAAGATTGTGTTTTTATCAACTGAGCTGGTATTCGAGACGAAAAAGTTTTTAAAATATCAGTTACAAGCTTCAAGTCCATTCGCGCAACTTTTTTTATTAATTAGGTCCTATATTGCCAATTGCTAAACTTAGAAATTATTTTCTTGAAAAGTCTCGTGAAAACTCTTTTTTTTTTTTGTAATTTTCATATTAATAATTGAAAAATAACTATGGCTGGAAAATAAAAAGTATTCGTAAAAATTTCTCAATTTTTATGATAACATATGATAAAATTGAAAATAAAAATTATTATAAAATAAAAAGGATTCGTAAAAATCGATGAATTTATATTGGGTGGGTCATTGGTTGACTTGCTTGTAAATTGCATCTTATTTGTATATTTTCCAGCAAAATTGGAAAATTTATATAGAGGAAAGTGGAGTGAATTCGGAAACATATTTTCGTAGATTTTTTGGAATGACAAACAAATTTTGATGCTTCGAGCTACATTGTGTCACAATTTCTGATCGTTACAAAAATTTTAAGTCAGGTCGATTGATATCCAACGAAATATGTCGAATTCGACTTTTTTGAGTTATTTTGAAGGTGTCCAAAAATGATAAAAACCACCATAAAATTTTCTCGCAAAAATTGTTCTTCTCTATTTTTGGTTAAAAACAATTTTCAACAATATATTGAATTGAATAATGAATGAATGAATGAGGATACAAAAAATTACTGCCTACTGAAATGGCCTAAAAAAAGGTTTTTTTTAAGAGAGAAATTTTCTGAAGGAGCACTCTGTCGATTTTCATTGTCTTCAGCAATAAATCATCAGAATTTGGAGCCGATTTACGGGGATTGGTTTCGCTTTTTGCAAGTTCTTCGCAGATTCCTTGAAATTTCCTTGTTAGAAATACGGGACAGAAAAATTTGTGTACTCGAGTCCGAGTATTATCAAAAACCACTGTCGGCCATGACGATTATTTGAAAATTGTCAACCCAGAAATTCGTGTATATGCATTTCTGGGCTCACCCCACTTCCGAATGTATCCCTTTTTCCTCTATCAAGTGCTAGGTTGAAACTGGTCATATGTATAAAAAAATAATATTTTTTGACGAAAACTTATCTGGCTGTATTTTTATCCGTTGAACTAATAAGTGACTTTGATGACTTAAACTCGATTTCATGATAAAAATTGAGCTCCTTTCAATTTGACACATTTTATGTCGAAGAGAATTTATTTTGGACTGGTATTATTCGAATTATGAGTGTTTAACAACCAAACAACCATATGGCTCACCCTATATTTTACAAACTAAAAATTTTATTTAAATATCTTTTAGACAAAAGATTACAATTGATGGCTCGTATATGTCCCCATTTGTTCTTTTTAGATCCATTGATCCTTCATATTTTCAGCTAATAAATAAATATTTCAATGCTCTTTTTAAGTTTTGAAAAATTATATAAATGTTAATGAAAACTTGAAAACTGCAATAAAGTCGGTGTGTTTGTGTAGCTGCTGGACCAAACATTTGGATTGGTATCGAATCGGTTTAGTCTAAACTTAGTTGACATCTTCAAATTAAAGTCAGAGAACTGAATCAATAAAATTAAATTAAATTAAAACCTATCATTGGTGCACAAAAAAATGTTCTCTTAAATTTCTATATAGTTAATTCTCATCATCTCGCCATAGAGACGATTTAAAATCTCTTCTAAATTTGCTCAAGATTTGATAAATTGCACCAATATTGCAAAAAAAAATCTGCTTAATGCTCTTTAAAATGGTCATTTAATTTCTGATTTATCTGTATTTCTGTTAAAAATGGCATAGTCGGAAATAATTCTACAAAAAAATGAAATCTCTTAGATTTCTGTGACTACATACGATTTTAAAATTAAACTTTTTAAAATGATTTTAAGTATTGAAAAATTTGTTTTCCCAACTTTTAAAGTCTGCGAGATCCCTGAGTTCCAACAGAAAGATGTTCAATGCCATAGATTTTGATCGTCTCAGGCATTTTGTATTGATTTATATGATATTTAAAATTGCATTTTCAGCTTGTAACATAAATTTGCCCAAACTTAATATACTCTTTTTTACTCTATAACTAACGGAGTAAACAAAAAAAAAAAAAACAGAAAGAAAAGCAAAGGCGCAGTCAAAAGACGATGCGACGTCGCTGTGTGACTTAAGCAACTGTGTAGCATACTTTTGGGCAGCAGCAAAAATATAAAAAAAAAAATACAAAAGACAGAAAAAATTGCATACTGCTTTTTGGCATAAATTACACAGACGTGAGCAAAAAGGCAAATGAGTTTGCCTCTCTCACTCTCTCTCCCAGAGTGCGGCTGTGTGGGTGTGTCTGCTCGTGTACGCGTGCATGTGTGTGCAGTATGTGTGTATATCCGTTTCCTGTTTTCATTTTTGTTTTTTTTTTTTTTTTTTTTTTGGGTATGTTAAGTTTGTGCAAGCCGAAAATGTATGTAACATATAGAAGGAGACGTCGGAGACATCCCAAAGTTACCTCAATATGTGATCAGGGTTGAATAGAGAAGTCGATATACCCATGTCCGTCTGTCCGTCTGTCCGTCTGTCCGTCTGTCCGTCTGTCCGTCCGTGTGAACGCCTAGATCTCAGAGATGGTAAGAGCTAGGAAGTTGCCAAACTTTCACATTAGATCCCATATTATTCCATAGGAGGCAAGTTTATTTTTGTTTTTTGATATCGGGGATAAATTATATAGCTCCCATGGGGTGTTTGAGACGACCTCGACAAAAAAAATGCGTTTTAGATGAATAATTCGTTTGTTTATGAAGATATCGTAACCGAAATTTGGCAAATCGAAAGTTTTTATAGTTCCCAATCACTGTACCAAATTGATCAAAAAATCGGTTGACTATATCATATAGCTCCCATAGGACCGATCGGCCAAAATAACTTTTTTAAAGAAAAGTTCGCTATATTTCGTTTAATAAAGATATCCTAACCAGATTTGGCGTTTGGAAATTTTTTAGACCACTTAAGCAATGTGCCAAATTTGAACAAAATCGGTTGACAATATCATATAGCTCCCATAGGTCCGATCTTCCAAAAAAATCGATTTTTTAACAAAATTTGTTGTGTTTCGTTTGTTTGTTAGATAATTGAGACTAAGAAATTTGACATTACCTTAAGTTTTTTATAGTTCCTAGCGCACTACTAAATTAATTCAAATCGGTTGACTAGTTCATATAGCTTTCCTAGGACCAATCGGTCAAAAAACGCGTTTTTTATACAAAATTCGATGTGTTTCGTTTGTTTGTAGATATTTGAACTAAATTCGGCATTCGAATCCTTTTTTAAGGTATTTAAGAACTGTGTCAAATTTTATTGAAATCGGTTTTGACTATATCATGCAAGCTCCCATAGGAACAATCGGTCAAAAAAAAATGTTTGCTTAAAAATTCTTCTGTTTTTGGTTTTTTGTGAAGAAATTGGACTTTATTAGAAGCTAGTGGTACAGGGTATCCTAAAGTCGTCCGCGCCCGACTTTACGTCCGCCATTTTTCTGTTGCTTTTTTGTGTTGCTTTCAATGTTGCCCCTTTTTAACCGGCTCCCCAAACTGCTGTGACTTTTTTTTTATGCTTATATTGCAGTTCTCACAAATGTTTTACTAAATTATTGTTTTCCTCTGCTTTGCAAATACAATAAAACAATAACAAAAAAGACAATATTAAGCGCAGCAAACCACTGGCTTAACAAGGATTGTCTGAGATCGTAGAAAAGGCATTTTGAAGTGACTTGCGGGGGTTCAGGAATGCATCAATCGCTTAATGAATCTGACGAATAGCCATCAGTAACTATCGATTATTTGATAATAACTTATATTTGATTACCTTCACAGGATTTATTAATGAAGCTGAAAAAGTTCTGACAAACTGGTATACTAGTATCCATAAGTTCTTTTAGAACAGCTGATTTTCGATCACTTTTACAAGATTTATCAATGGCCGCTGATTGAGATTTGATAAACTGGTATACTAGAAGGTTAAGTTGGTTGTTCTTAGAGGAAAGATTAAGGAAGATCTTTCACGCATTTTAATTATATAATTTTAGGTGGCCATTAAATTATGGGATTTAAATATCGCAATGTCACATTTGGGAGACTTTACTGGTAGGTTACTAGTTCCGAGGAACATATATATTGTTCACCGCACACAGTCTTTACTGTAGTTATACTTTGCATAAATTTTAACAGCGTCTGCATATAAAAATAAGTTAATTTCATTTAAAATTTATATCCAGCACGTCAAAAACTATTTATTTAAATAGATCAAGTAAAACTTATTATTCCAACAGTTTCATACTCGCTTGTCCATGTTCCAAATTATACCCATTTATGCCTCTTAGCTTGGGCTCCAAATTTTTCGCATAAACATCAGTCCACAAATGTTCTTTGTCCAGCTCCACATCGCTGCGTGCTGCTCTGGTCACCTCCTCCACCTGTTTACGTACCAAAACATCCATTTCATTCAGCTCATTTTCATCCATCAGACCATTCTCCAAACAGAGCTCCCTAAACACTTTAATAGCATCTTTTTCCACACGCACCTGTTGTATTTCATTTCTGCTGCGATAACCTATGCCCGGATCGGACATGGAGTGTCCACCATAACGATATGTATCCAACTCCAGCAGTATAGGTCCACGTTTGAGCGCAAACTCGATGGCATATTGTGCAGCACTGCGCACAGCGAGGACATCCATACCGTTGACCCATATACCTGGCAGAGTATCTCCACGCGTATAGTAACGCGTATTGTGGGAACCGCGCTCCGCTTTGGTGCCCATGGCATAGTTGTTATTCTCACAGACAAAAACCAATGGCAACTGCCAGAGTTGCGCCATATTAAAGCTTTCAAAGACCTGACCCTGATTAGCGGCACCATCGCCATAGAGCGCAAAGGAAACGGCACCCATCCTGACGATACTTGCTGGCCAGGGCTAAGCCGGCGCCCAAGGGCACCTGTGCACCCACAATGCCATTGCCGCCATAGAAATGTGGTGCATACATGTGCATGGAGCCGCCCTTGCCCTTGGCGCAACCGCTGCGCTTGCCCGTCAGCTCCGCCAGCACGCCCAGTGGACTAATACCCATTAAATAAGCCCAGCCGTGTATGCGATAGGCTGCAATTATATTATCCTGCTGACGCATGGCTGCTTTGATGCCCACTGCACAGGCTTCTTGACCGGTATACAAATGACAAAAGCCTCTGATGATTTGTTCCCGGTACAGCCGACTGGCTGCCGCCTCCAGCTGGCGTATAGTTTTTAATTCTTTATAGTAGCCAGCTGCATCCGTTCTGCTTAGTGTGACCAGAGTTTCGGGACCCTCACTGAGTCGGTGCAGCTTAAAGGGACGCTTTAGTTGTAGGCTGGCCAATGGAGCCGGTAGCAGTTTTGGCTCATTCTCTTCGGCTGTGGTAGGCACCAGGGGGCATGGCAGTTCTTCTGTAGTTAAAAAACGCTGTGGACGAAACTGCGGGAGCCCGCAGCGTGCTCGGAATTTGGACAGTTGCAAGCGCAGAAGCATTCTTGAGGCGGTTGGTTCTCTGAAACTATTGTATTTTTCTGTTGTATCTTGAATTTGTTTATTGGGAGTCTTTATTGTTCCGAAATGAGTTGTTATTTAATGTGACTGCCTGCCTACTCTGACTGCAATACAGATATATTGGAATAGTAGGAGCAACAGTTTGGCAGGGCGAACAGCTATCTCTTTGTTGTCCATCGTTGTCACATATTTTGCTTTAATTTCCGTATTGTGCACAATTTACTTACAATTCCAATATCCTTTGAAATACACTGAGCGAGGGTTTGCTATACTTTAGGAAAAACTTAGAAGTTGAGAAACATAGAAAAAATTCGAACATTTTTCTTTAAAGAACTAAAAAAAGTTTTATACTTATCTTTCCACAAAATCATATGGTTAAACTGTTTGATTTAGAGCTCTGCGTACTGCTTCTGTGCATGCATGATGGCAAAAATACTTGACCTCTGATTTTGTATGAAGTTCGTTCTTGTTCAGAAACGTTTCGGGCTGCTACTTAGAGACCTTTACAGAAACAAAAGTACAATTAAGTTTATTTCAAATTATTAAATGTCTTGCTTACAAGAATACAAATTTTTCAAATATTGTATTTGGCGTCATTAAATCCAATGGCTCACCTTGTTTAATAATATCCTGTGTTAGATATTCTGAATTATTTTAACGGGCTGATTTTAAGAGATATTATTTTAAGAAAAAGCTGTAAAGATAGAATTTTGAAGTTTATTTTGATTTATTTGTTTAGAAACAGATTATACAAATAAATATACGGAAAATGCTTCTTTAAGTGATAACGACGAGGCCTTAAGCTTATTTATAAACTATTTAAGCTCACCTAGGTTGGGTTAGGTTTGGTTAGGGCGGCAGGTGAAACTTATGCAAAGAATAGGCTCGTTCTGATATCGTTTTCGGCCTTTCTACATCCTTTCCATTAGAGAGGTTTTCTGTATGTTATAAAAATCACCGCCATCCTGTTGCCTGAATAAGATAAGTCTATAAGAAAGTGTTACTTGAGGAAGCAATACCATGCCCTCCTTCCCAGTCCAGGGCAATGCCTAGAGAGGTGCTCCAGCTCCTCCTCATCGCCACAGCTTCTCCCGCAGTCGTGGTGGGCAGTTTAAGACTATATCAGGCCCGTGCGCAGAATTCGTTCATGGGGGGGGTTTTGACATATGTGTATCATGTTAGGTTATGAAGTCAATAAAAAAAATAAAAAACTTTTCTTATAAATGAAGACATTTTATTGTGTCTTGACTTGATATTCAGTTATTATATAATAAATTAACTCTGCGAGGTGTAGAAAAAATCTTCTCCAAAACTCTTTGCGGATCGACATCGCGATGTATATTGAGCGAGGCTAATCCGTTCAGCCGATCGTCAGACATTGTTGACCTGAGGTAAGTCTTGAGGCGACGCAATGTTGAAAAGGAGCGTTCATTCGTCGCTGTCGTTACAGGCAGAACTGCCAAAATGCGAAGCATTTGATGAACATTTGGAAACGCATCTCCATTGCACACATCGAGTGCTTCAAGCGAATTTTTAACGTTCTTTCCGGCGATGCGTTGACGCCAAAGTTTGACTTCGTCTACCCAGATGTCACGGGAATCATCCCGCAAAATTAAAGAGTATGGTTCAAACAATTGAGCGCAGGATTCTTCATTGAAATTCTTCATTTTGTTGGGGAAGAGGCAAGCAAAGTTTGATAAAATTTTGCGGTGATTCAAAAATCGATCTTGTAAATGGGTCAGAAACAAATCAATGTATGGGATGTAAATCGTTATGCGAAAATAATCTTCAACTGAACGTTGGAGCGTTGAGTCTGTTTTGACGCGGCATTGTTTCCGCATTCGATGTCGTATTTTGCGCTGATTTCGCTCACGGTTTTGAAAATTCCTCTGAAGTCCTTTTCGGCGTTTTCTCTTCTTTCAAGCAGGACTTGTTTCGCAGCATCAGCCAGTTCGATAGCCTCGCCAAGATCCTGGTTTTCAGACTGAAGTACTCGACTGAGAGACAAAGTCAAAGAATGTACTGAGCTCAAAATATGCATGGAGATCTGGAAATTAAATTAAAAGAATAAAGAATATACAAACATCTCATAATAGAGAGCTGGTAACGTGCTAGTGTGTCTTGAATTTTACCTGGAAATTTGCAGTTTTTATAGCTGAAAGAAGTTGGAAAGCTCCAGATTAAGTCGTCGGATCCTTCCAGGTGGTCGAAATCACATCAAGAGCGAGAATTACTGCTGGTTGTAAGTGCAGATAAGTCGCGACAGACTCGTGTTGCTCTACCCATCTGGTTTTACAAAATTTTTTCAATTTCTTCAACCGACTTTCACGTAGCGTCTCATCTTCATTGATCGCATTTTGAAGAGCATTTTGGCGTTTCGGAAAGATGAAGAAAGTATGAATGCTTTCGAGGGTTCCCAAACAATTTCTGATTTCTGTTATATTGCATGCAGAGCTGACTGCCAAATTAAAGCTGTGAGCAGCACAATGGGAGTAGAGCGCGAGTGGATAACGCTCTCTGACAACAGCTTGGGCTCCATGGAATTCTCCGCTAACCGCTCTCGCGACATCATATCCCTGTCCGAGAAAATATGTGAAATTAAGTCCGGAAGAATCCAAGAAATTGAGATAAGAAGTTCCTATTCCTTTTCCAGTGAAATCTGCGATAGCATTCGATACTTACACTTTTGTGTTCAATCCGCGGTTTTTTACACAAAAAGCGACGAATGTCCATGTTAAAAAATATGAGGATCAAAAACAATCAATGTCAACAAATGTCCGCACAGCTCGAACAGTTGACTAGTCAGTTCGAGTCAGTTGTATCGATACTATCGATGGTTGCATTCACAATGACACTGATAATAGGAGGTAAAAAAGGCGGGTAAATTTAAAAAAAACGTGCACAAAATCGAGAAAGTTGAGAATGTCGAAACAAAAATTGACAACAAAATATTTATTATCAAGTCGGTTTGACTTTCGTAGAATAAGGACTATTGCCAGTGGAAAATTATGTGGAAAAATTCTCGATGGGGGAGGGGTTAGAAC
The DNA here is from genome assembly GCA_037043745.1 of Chymomyza amoena. Classification (NCBI taxonomy): domain Eukaryota; kingdom Metazoa; phylum Arthropoda; class Insecta; order Diptera; family Drosophilidae; genus Chymomyza; species Chymomyza amoena. Next base: position 31,280 of record JBAMAX010002254.1, on the reverse strand, counting down.
CCCAAAAACCCCCCCTGCGCACGGGCCTGGACTATATGCATGATTTCCCCGAGGCAGTGTCAGCGGATTTCTCGGACTACTATCGAACATTGAACTTTATGTAGACAGCTGAGATTCTTGCTTCTTTTCCGGCAGTGTAATGGCCAAATTTACCGTGAGATCTTGCAATTATTCGATATACGATTGTACGCTTGGTTTGCAGTGAGAACGAAATGGATTTCTTATACTCAATTTGCAGCTGGTCTTAGGTGTACTCAGACACTCCTTGTCCTGAAGGAGGAAGCTGGTAGTGCCTTCTCTAGCCAGTTCAATGCGATAGCAATCAATATCCCCATGTATCGGGACCCAGATGAGGTGCATTGTAAACTGCTCTGTCATCTCCTCCAGCGACGAACGACAATTGTTTAATAGCTTTATGCTTAATGTCAAAGAGGCGAGGGACTTAATAGTCGCCTGGCTATCCGAGGATATTCAGATATTTTTATTACCTATTGGTAGGTTTTTATTATTGTAAAAGCCTCCCAGATTGCCGTGACGTCCACCTGAAAAATACCGGGAGTCAAGAATATATTTTTACCTTGAGTTTTTCATTGCCAACAAAGTCGTTCCCATTAAATTTTAATCGAGCCAGTCGGGTGAACTACGAATGACCGTGGTGCACCTGCCACCGCCCTGGTTCTCTGGTTAAAATATGAGTTTCAAATTTAGTTATAAATAGTTCTAGAGGGGTACTATCAGGAATAAGTGGGTTTCCCCTTAGAACCTTTGAGTCACCGAAGTCTATGTCATTCCATTTTTTCCATCTCATACGAAGAGCTGATTGTTTACCCACCTTGTCCAGAGGCAGGACATTTATGATGGGATCTAGTGCTTCGTTTGGAGTCGAGCTTACCTAAGTAAGCAATCTTTTTGTATATTTATTTCAAAATATAAAAAAGATGAAATGAGTATTATGGATAAGATTTCTTCGGCAAATTGATTATTATTATCTCGATTGCGACGAGGCATGGTATCTCTGTTTAAAAATCTTATTTTCTTATGCTATTTAATGAATACATGTTTATTGTAATAATACACTTAATAAAATAATAAAAAGAGCATATTACCGTCTACTCCAAGCTGCATTGCATTTTATTTTTAACATTGTCAACAAACAACTAAAAAAAAGCGGCCAACAAAAAAAATCACTTTTACTCTCTTTCTGTGTCCAACGGCCATTTTATAAATAAAAAATAAAATAAAATACAAAGAGCATAAAAAAAATACAAACAAAAAATACGTAAAATGTATTTTTAACGTGTAGCACTTAACACTTGCTGCAATTTAAAGGCAATTCGTACCGACAACAAAAACATCACCAGCAACAACAACAACAATCAAACACACAGACAATCACACTCACACACACACACAGCTTGCCATTGGAGAGAGATGTCTCTCTTTTACTCACACTCGTACACATTTTATTGTAGTCATTTTTTTATTGCGATTATTTCGCCATTTTGTTGTTAGCTGCTTGTAATTTAATATAGATTTTGTTGCTGCTTTTTTTCTTTCTACTCTTTATAGATGTTACTTATAGAGTTGGAAGGGTATATTAAGTTTAGCAGAATTTATGTAACTGTTTGGGTGGGACATATTTAAATCGTCATTAATATAGGAAGCTTGTAATTTTTGTAAAACTTTAACGAAATTTGCTCTATGGCTTCTTGATGTTTTTTGAATAGGCTTAAGCCAACTTTCGAAGCACTTTGTGGAGTTAAAAGTTGGTAACTTGAAAATCCTTGAAATCTTGGAGTTCGAACACGGATTTTTTTAAAGCATACGATATTTGTTGAAATAAGTAATCTGTCTGCATAGCGGACGGTGATTTTTCAAGTGATTTGATATGGAAATAACAAATATAGAGGGTGCTTTTTTTAAGATTATTCGAACTTTTATATTTGTAATTAATTTTATATAATTTTTTTTTAGCATTAAAATTTTTTTCACTTTGAAAGTTATATATTTATGATTTTATATGGAAATGACAATTATAGAAGGTGTTTTTTTTTTAAACATTCGAACTTTTATATTTTTAATTATCTATAGCTGATAAGTTTTACTAAAAATACTAAGGATGCTATCCAAACAATGTTTGCAGATATGAACGATTTTGAACCACATTTCAGGGCATTTGGTATGGAGGTAACAGTTATAGAGGGTGATTGCGTTTTTAAATATTATCCGAATTTTAGTTCATTGTCATTTTTAATTTTAAAGATATATACATAGTATTTACAAAAAGATACATACGTGGTTAAGCATAAAAAATATTTCAATATTTGTTTAAATAAGAAACCCGCAGCGAAAATATGAACAATTTTTAGCCATGCTTCAAATGATTTGATATTGAAATAACGTATATAGAAGGTGCTTTTTTATGATCACCAGAATTTTTATTTGAAGGGAAATGTATGGCATTTTTATTTTTGAACTTATAGCTGATAAATAACTCCTACGACGTAGCAGTGCAAAATTTTCCATTTTGATAGCTAGTCCAAAAGAAGGAAGGTGACGGATTCCCCTAAAATTTAATGGAATAATCGAATTTTTAAAATAAATTTTTTCAGTCTAAAGCCTAACACCTGACATAGTAATCTGCTAAAACTTAATAAAATGAAACTTAACAAAAAAGTTAAGAGTTTGAACAAGCTTAAAAAAGCACCCTTTATAAGCATGTTATAGACTTAACCGCAAAAAGGCTTGGTCGATATTTTTTCCAACTAGCCATAACAACCTATAGTCAGTTTACTGCCTGATGTAAAGTGGCTCTCTAGGCGACTCTGGTGTGTGCGAACCAAATGGAATCAGTGAGTCTAGTACTTCCTTAAGAACAAAAGACGACCCTTTCGCCAATTTACACATTAAAATATTTCTCGTTGGAGCCTTTTTTAACCAATGTTGAGATTATGTTTATTTACTGGACTAAGGCACTACACCATAGAGCTCATTAAGATTAGCGCTCCAGCCAGGATTAGTATTAAGGAAGGATAAGCGTCTTGTACAGTGTTAATTACGTCTGGCGAGAGTTCTAACTATTTTTAAATTGGCTGCTAAGATCAAAATTGCAACAATTGGATGGAGGAACTCTTCGCTTAACCTCTAAACCGACATTGTTGCTCGTTGTGACTAGTCCCGTATCCAGGATTTGATTAAAAGGCAATTTTCACTTCAAAGTATATGCATATCATAAGTCACATAGAACTGGCAACACATTTTCCCACTCTTGGAGAGGGCTCGGAATCTTGGATCCTACTCGGTTGTGTAGTGCCAAGGCAGATAGATTTTATCCATCTGAATTATGAAAACGTTTAAATTCTTTTAGAGAAATGAAAAAATTTAATTTGTTAATAAACAATAAAAATATGTAAGTCTTTTTCATGCTTCCTCCTATACCACCGGACAGATGGATAAATTTCTAGAAATATTTTGAAAATCCATTTTAGTGTTGGTTTTAAAATGCTTTAGCTTAAGAAATGGTTTAGTTTATATCTTGAGAAAGTTATGGGTATAATTGCGAGGGCAGGCTAAAAAGTTATTGAGCTTAAAAAAACACTGTAGCAAACATTTGAATGATTTTAAAACTTATAATAAAAATATTTAGATTTGACAAAGCTTTCTGATCGAAAGCAATCTTGATTGTCGTTTTGAAAGAGTTCTAAGTGATGTTCAATCGCAATAGGGAGGACGTTTTGGGGACTAAACTTGGGTCTATCACAATACATCAGAAACCAAAAAGCAGTCAGAGAAGTGAATTTTTTAAGAAATCTATAATGCACCAGAGAGAGCCAATGTGGGTCTGTCATTCAACAAAGTGATTACTAATTTTTTTTAAACATAAGGTGGGCCATCTGCTAGTTTATTTGTCAAAGCTATTTGGTTGCTCATTCATTATATTTTTCGGATTTGGTTCGGTAATAGTCATATTATCTTTTTCCAAATTTTAAAAATTATAAATTACACAGGTTTAGTTGTTGGAAGGCTAAGGGTCAGGTTTCCGAAGTAATTTAATACGTAGAATTTAAATCCGGGTCAGAACTGGTAAATTGTATAATTTGACTTTCAAATATTACGGGTTACGAACCCTAAAAACTGTGTTTTTTCCAGAGATCCATTTTTATTTTGTGTGAAAATTTCCACTATACTTTTTATTTTTCTGATTTTATATTTGCTTTCAGCAACCACAGACTACAAAGATTTGTGGCCTACTGTACATAACCCCATAAGTAGGAGAAAACGCCATTTTTCGGGAACATAACCTAAAAAATCTAAGCCTCTTAGTCTCCCCCGGACTCAGATTATACTTAGCAAATAATTTCGGAAATGTCCCTTAGCTTCGCTACAAATGTAGACTTAAGTAATTGGTTTTATAAAAAATAAATTCCTTTAAAGGAAATAATAATAATAAATATAAAATATAAATAATTTGATGACACCAAATTTTCTTTAGAGAAATAGACGTCATGATTCGAATAATTTTTAAAAAAATTTAAAAATTATGTGTGGAAGGAATTTGAGTAGATTTTTTAAGGGTTTTTAAAAAAGAAAATTTTGTTGGTCAAAAAATTTGTCCGGCTTTGATTGAACGAAAATTTCGAGCATGACTTTAAGACATTTTTGAAGAAGCTTTTCATTCGAAACTGCCGGAGCATTGCGTGTAAATCTATACAGAGTATTCCTCTGTCGGTCATATCCATCGAAGTCTCTCATGTCCGACTTTAATGCACGCCATTTTTGTTTTTTGCAAGCTTTAAACAATAAATTGTCAATTGATTTTTACGCTCATTTTTTAGCTGCTGTTGTTGTTATTGTTGTTGCTGTAAATATTTATGTGCGCTCTTTATGCGCTCATATTTACAATTTTTTACAATCTATTTATTTATTTTTACGTTTTATTATTATTATTTATGTCTACAGGTTTCGTGTCGCATTTTATCAACAATTCTCGCAACTCGAAATTGTGTGCAATATGTTATTATGTATGAGGAATTTCATTATTGGTTTGGTTTTTATGAACCTTTGTATCCTTACTCCTTTGCCGGCTACTTCAATATGCCGCAGAAATCATAAAAACAGAATTTTCTTTTTTTTATTTTCATTTATGTTCAATAATAAAATGTGACTGAAATTTTTTTTTTTCGCCTTTCATTTCAATTATAAGACAAAGTAAATTAAAATACATTTTATGTGTAAGTGTATATGTGTGTGTGTGTGTATGAGTGTGTGCATATGTAATAATACAAATACAAAATATATCAGCATTCAATGTGTGAGTCGAGTCGATGCCGAGTGTTTATTTTGATTGATAAAAAATGTTTATTGTTTACACTCATCTTTGTTGTCGCCATTGTTGAGTTTGTTGTCGCCATTTTTGTTGTTGTTTGTTATGTATTTATGCAACTCATATGTGTGCGTGAGTTTATGTTATTATTTTTATTGTCAACTGACAGCTGTACATTTGGTGCTCTCAAGGTTTGAAGGTATATGTGATTGCATATACATAAATAAATGGGTAATTTTTTAATAAAATTAAGCATGAAAGTGAGTATTGTTAAAAGCTAAAAGCACTCCGAGGCTAAGGAAATTTTTTTAAATTTTTATTTAAAAAAAAAATGTAAATGTCCTTATTCGTTAGCAAGTTATGACTTGTCTACCCAAATATTTATTTATCGATAAATTAATACAAAAAATTGTGCTTGTTGAATATTGGCTATGTTTAAAAAAGTAACCAGCTTTACATATTTTTACCCCTATATATAGTCCCTTACATATAGTCCTTGTAATTGTATTGAATAGCCCTTGGGCCTACCATGAGAATTTTTGCATATGTAAAAGTGAAACGCATAAAAAAATTAAGCCTTTATTTTTGCAGTTGTCAACGTGCATTTGTGTGTGTATGTGTGTGTTTATGAGATGATTTCAAATGTCATAGTTGATACAAAGCCGGGTATAAGATAAAAGTAAGATCCGTAGATGGGTATATAGCCCCGAGCTATTAAAAGACTTAAGAATTCTTGGATATGGTTCGAGAAATAAGTAAGTACTCTTTCCGCATCTTTGTGAATTATGTGTGTGGTGAGTATTTTTACTAAGGTTTAAAGAAAATTCATATTTAAATAGGAAACACAGTGCATGTGTGACAAAGTATAAAAAATTGTTTTTACAAAGAAATCAGAATATAAAAAAAAAAAAAATTTGAATTTAATTTTGCTATAAAAACAAAACGGCTGAATATTTTTCAATATTCAAAGTTTAATTTGAAAGGATGGTTCATGACATTTATTTATCAAAAATATTTTTGGTCAAATGACCACCACGGCTGGCTTGGCAGTTTGCCACTCGATCGGTCCAATTTATGAGCACATTTTCGATTGTTTCGGGCCTTATCCTGGCAATAGCGGCTCCAATCTCGTCCTTCAGCTCATCTATTGTTTGCGGATTGTTGGCATAGCATACATCTTTCACTGCACTCCAAAGATAATAGTCAAACCGCAGCTTCTTGGTGGCCAATTTACAACGCCATTTCGGCTGATTATGCGATTTCTGAAGATTGTGCGCAGAAGATCGATGGTGGCGTTCGCTGTGTGGCACGGGGCGCAATCTTGTTGAATCCAAATATTGTCCAAAGCTTCATCTTCCATTTGTTCGAAGAACCAGTCGGTCAACATTGCGCGGTAGCCCACGCCATTGATGGTTTCGGCGGCTCCTTCTTAATTTTCGAAGAAAAATGGCCCGATGACGCCGCCAGACCTGGTTCCGCACCAAATAGTCACTCGTTGTGGGTACATTGGCTTCTCGTGAAACGCTTGCCCCAGATGCGACAATTTTGCTTATTAACATATCCACCGAGGTGGAAATAAGCTTCGACCGAAAAGATGATTTTTCGATAAAATTCGCCATCTTCGGCCAAACTCAAGATACACCACTTTGGAAATAAGTTTTCAATTTTTCCCAACTTTCTTCAAGCGTATAGCGTCCCATTTCGTAAATGTCAATATTTTTACTAAATAGTTACCAATATATGAATGATTTTTGACGTCTTAAAAGTCAAATAATCGGTAGTTCAAATTCCAAACACTAGATGAACCACCCTGTATATATGGCGGAACTTAGAAAAAAAATTATGTTATATTTTATACTTGATTGATGGCCCTATGCTTCACTAGGAGTAACAGGGCATAAGAAGAGGAATATATTTTTGCAGAAATTAAAAAATTAAAAAAAAAAATTTCATTACAATTACGAATTATGCCATGAATATATTTGTTTAATATTTTTAAAAAATTCCAGAAAACGACCAAAGTCACAGACTAAAAATCATTCGAAATGTTCTTGAAAGAACTCTACTTCATCTTAATATGCTGGAACTGAAATTCAATGAACTTTCATAATCAAAATGGTTTTCGGACATACGGTGAATAGACTAATTTTTTTTCAAGGCATTCCACAATGGCTTCCAAAAGTAAGTTGCTAGACTAGACTTTTTGGCTGGTAATTTGTCATACATATATTTTCATTTGCATCCATTGCTATGTTATTTTTGTCTTTTTCTCATTGAAATTAATTTGAATTATTTTTCGTGTAATTTTCTGGTATATTCGGATATATTTTTTTTTTAAAAATAAAATAAATAAATAAATAAAAGAAAAACCGATCACCAAAAATCCAAATTTTGGCCTTCTCTGGAATGTCAAACTTTTCTTGTTTTATTTTTAAATTCAATTTAAGTATCAGTTAAATTTAAAATCAATAAATTTTCATATATTTCATAAATTATGCGTTTTATATCAATTTTCTCCAATTTTCCGTGATTTTTGAAGGTATGCCAATTTACAATGTTTTTTTTTTCGTTGGTCGATTTCAAGCTCTTTGGAAAATTGCCTTTAAAATGCTTAAAAGTATAACTTTTATTTTATAAAATAAAAATAAAGGTCATGGAATAATAATTAAAAATCATTTTTAAATTTGTATAATAAAAATTAAAATTACAAATTATTGGGCACTTTTATTACAAAAATTTTAAATAGGAATTACTTTGCAATTTTTATTATAAAAATCACAAATAAAAATTTTATCGTAATTTTTATTTAAAAAATAATTGATAAAAATTAAATTCAAACATGTGCCGAAGGCCTTGCAGCCAGTGCATAGTAATTAGTTAAGTTAGTTTTTAAATTTACTTAACGTTATTAAATAAATAATAAATAAATTCAAACATCTTTTGAACTAAGTAGCGCACAATTTAAGACATTTCCGTCGTTGCCTTACGCGTCCATAAAGGATCCCAAATTTTTTTTACCAGCTTGTGTCGTTAAATTTTAAATATTATATTATGATTTTCAGCATTTGCTATTACAGTATCTAAAATAACTTAAGATATTTATATGATGAAGTAAAATAATCTTGAAATAAGATTAAAAGTCTTTAACTAAAATTATTCGGACTTGAAACAAGAGCAAAATTTCTTATAGTAGGCAAAAAAATACTCCAAATAACATTATAGGTTCGTTAAAAATATTAAAACACCTTAAATAATTAAGACTTTTGCATAATACAATTTTAAACTTTAAACAAAAATTAGTAAAATATTTTTCAAGTTTTAAATTAAAAAATTTGTTGCTAAGAAAATTTTTGAGATTGATACACTACTAAAATTTCAAAAAAATCTGGGAAACCGGAGGAAAACTTGTAAAATTTAAACTAAACATTCTGAAAATTTAAAGTAAATATGATTTTTGGCGTAATGAAATTTTAAACTTCAAACGAATGTTAGTGAAGTTTTGAATTAAAAAAATTTAAGCGACAAAAATTTATTGTCATTACAAAAATGAAATAATCCCGAAATTCTAAAAATATGACCAAATCTTGTTAACTTTAGAGATTCCTCTGAAAATATTAATAATAAAGAATATATTCTTTGCATGTTTCTTGTATGACGTTTTTGCTTTCAATATCTTTAAAGCCTTATTTAAGAATTTAAACTTAAGCTTTCCGATTTAAGGTTCAGGTTTAAGGTTGAAGATTCTCATTTTACAATTTTTGTTGTGAATTCATTGTAATTCATTTTTCAAGATCTTCCTGATCGTTTGTGATTGCCGATTGTCTCAAATGCCATATTGTAAATATAAAATTAATTTAAAAAAAACTTTTCAAGATTTTTTGTAATTATTTCAAAAAATTTTAAGTCAAGTACAGCCTACTTAAGCTGATAAAAAATTATATATTGCGCTATATTTATCACCATTTTTGTCAGTATGTTACTAACTTTTAAAGTCAAACAGGTAAAAATAACAGACAAAAGACTTAAAGCGAGAAAGGTAAAAAAAGTCTCTAAAAATGGAAAAGGCATTTGAATCCTTCTGAATTTTAAAGAAAATTAGTGGAGTTCATAAATTTGAAGACCTTCCGCCAGCAACATTTTTGAATGTTGTCATAAAGCATTCCGCAAACCAACAAATTCAAGGTATTGTGAGTTTATTACTTTAGCAAACAATTCCATACTCGATCTTTGTATATTTTTTTAAGCTGCATCAAACAAGATAATTTCAACCATGTGAAACCAATTATTTTCTTCCATCAAACAGCCAAGTTATTCACCTCAATGCATTTAATTCTTAAGACCTTAATGTTGTCCATTTTGTATTTTATCAATACACTATCGAGCATAATTCTGAGAAACAGCAAACGTCTCATTACTTCATCCTCACGGTCTCAATACGAACGAGTGCTTCTTTTATCTATATATTCATTAATTCCGTACTTCCTCATCTTTCTTTACTTTGCGTATTTGTTGTTGTTCCGTTGCTATCATCTTTTGCTAAAACTCATTCGTATCCTTGATGAAATGGGCACAACCATTACGCGCCATTACACACGTGCACAGACAGGGAGAGATAGTAGGGGAGAGGATGGGAGAGAGAATACAGACAAACTCTCTCACATATACCTGTGGCCTTTAGTCATGCCCGCTCAAGTACAGTACTGGCATCTTCTCTTCCTGGAAGTTATAAATAATAAATTTTAACGCTTTTTTTGCGTGTTATATAAATAGGGTGAGGAGTGTATAAATGTACCTAACAGGAGTATGAGAAGTGAGATCAGGAACATATGGATAAAAATGATAAGAAAATAAAAGATTTTCATAATGAAAAAATACAAGTTTTGTAACTATAATAATGTCGAGACGATTAACGATTATAAATAAAATTTTAAAGACTAGAAGTGCGAAAGCTAACGCCTACGCGATCATAAGAAGGGTAGGAGAACATTTCAACTCAATCAACTCCATTTTCTTAGTTGTTATTCCTATCTTTTGTTTTCTCCTTATCATTTTTATCCATTATGGTCTCCTTGATCTCACCTTCTCATACTTCTTTCCGCCTGTTAGGTACATTTATACGCACCTTATATACCCTTTTTACCCTATTTATATAACACGCAAAAAAAAGCGTTAAAATTTAATTGTATTGATATAACTTCCAAGAAGAGCAAAAGATGCCAGTACTGTACTTAAGAGCGGGGCATGCAACTTTAAAGTGCCACAGGTAGCATATGTGAGAGAGTTTGTCTGTATTAAACTTTCTCTCCCCATCCTACTCTCCCTCCCCTACTATCTCTCCCTGTCTGTGCACGTGTGTAATGGCGCGTAATGGTTGTGCCCATTTCATCAAGGATACGAAATGAGTTTTCCAGCAAAAGATGATAAAGCAACGGAACAACAACAAATACGCAAAGTAAAGAAAGATGAGGAAGTACGGAATTAATGAATAAGCATATAGATTAAAAGAAGCACTCGTTCGTATTGAGACCGTGAGGATGAAGTAATGAGACGTTTGCTGTTTCTCAGAATTATGCTCGATAGTGTATTGATAAAATACAAAATGGACAACATTAAGGTCTTAAGAATTAAATGCATTGAGGTGAATAACTTGGCTGTTTGATGGAAGAAAATAATTGGTTTCACATGGTTGAAATTATCTTGTTTGATGCAGCTTAAAAAAATATACAAAAGATCGAGTATGGAATTGTTTGCTAAAGTAATAAACTCACAATACCTTGAATTTGGTTGGTTTTAGCGGAATGCTTTATGACAACATTCAAAAATGTTGCTGGCGGAAGGTCTTCAAATTTATGAACTCCACTAATTTTCTTTAAAATTCAGAAGGATTCAAATGCCTTTTCCATTTTTAGAGACTTTTTTTACCTTTCTCGCTTTAAGTCTTTTGTCTGTTATTTTTACCTGTTTGACTTAAAAAGTTAGTAACATACTGACAAAAATGGTGATAAATATAGCGCAATATATAATTTTTTATCAGCTTAAGTAGGCTGTACTTGACTTAAAATTTTTTGAAATAATTACAAAAAATCTTGAAAAGTTTTTTTTAAATTAATTTTATATTTACAATATGGCATTTGAGACAATCGGCAATCACAAACGATCAGGAAGATCTTGAAAAATGAATTACAATGAATTCACAACAAAAATTGTAAAATGAGAATCTTCAACCTTAAACCTGAACCTTAAATCGGAAAGCTTAAGTTTAAATTCTTAAATAAGGCTTTAAAGATATTGAAAGCAAAAACGTCATACAAGAAACATGCAAAGAATATATTCTTTATTATTAATATTTTCAGAGGAATCTCTAAAGTTAACAAGATTTGGTCATATTTTTAGAATTTCGGGATTATTTCATTTTTGTAATGACAATAAATTTTTGTCGCTTAAATTTTTTTAATTCAAAACTTCACTAACATTCGTTTGAAGTTTAAAATTTCATTACGCCAAAAATCATATTTACTTTAAATTTTCAGAATGTTTAGTTTAAATTTTACAAGTTTTCCTCCGGTTTCCCAGATTTTTTTGAAATTTTAGTAGTGTATCAATCTCAAAATTTTCTTAGCAACAAATTTTTTAATTTAAAACTTGAAAAATATTTTACTAATTTTTGTTTAAAGTTTAAAATTGTATTATGCAAAAGTCTTAATTATTTAAGGTGTTTTAATATTTTTAACGAACCTATAATGTTATTTGGAGTATTTTTTTGCCTACTATAAGAAATTTTGCTCTTGTTTCAAGTCCGAATAATTTTAGTTAAAGACTTTTAATCTTATTTCAAGATTATTTTACTTCATCATATAAATATCTTAAGTTATTTTAGATACTGTAATAGCAAATGCTGAAAATCATAATATAATATTTAAAATTTAACGACACAAGCTGGTAAAAAAAATTTGGGATCCTTTATGGACGCGTAAGGCAACGACGGAAATGTCTTAAATTGTGCGCTACTTAGTTCAAAAGATGTTTGAATTTATTTATTATTTATTTAATAACGTTAAGTAAATTTAAAAACTAACTTAACTAATTACTATGCACTGGCTGCAAAGGCCTTCGGCACATGTTTGAATTTAATTTTTATCAATTATTTTTTAAATAAAAATTACGATAAAATTTTTATTTGTGATTTTTATAATAAAAATTGCAAAGTAATTCCTATTTAAAATTTTTGTAATAAAAGTGCCCAATAATTTGTAATTTTAATTTTTATTATACAAATTTAAAAATGATTTTTAATTATTATTCCATGACCTTTATTTTTATTTTATAAAATAAAAGTTATACTTTTAAGCATTTTAAAGGCAATTTTCCAAAGAGCTTGAAATCGACCAACGAAAAAAAAACATTGTAAATTGGCATACCTTCAAAAATCACGGAAAATTGGAGAAAATTGATATAAAACGCATAATTTATGAAATATATGAAAATTTATTGATTTTAAATTTAACTGATACTTAAATTGAATTTAAAAATAAAACAAGAAAAGTTTGACATTCCAGAGAAGGCCAAAATTTGGATTTTTGGTGATCGGTTTTTCTTTTATTTATTTATTTATTTTATTTTTAAAAAAAAAATATATCCGAATATACCAGAAAATTACACGAAAAATAATTCAAATTAATTTCAATGAGAAAAAGACAAAAAATAACATAGCAATGGATGCAAATGAAAATATATGTATGACAAATTACCAGCCAAAAAGTCTAGTCTAGCAACTTACTTTTGGAAGCCATTGTGGAATGCCTTGAAAAAAAATTAGTCTATTCACCGTATGTCCGAAAACCATTTTGATTATGAAAGTTCATTGAATTTCAGTTCCAGCATATTAAGATGAAGTAGAGTTCTTTCAAGAACATTTCGAATGATTTTTAGTCTGTGACTTTGGTCGTTTTCTGGAATTTTTTAAAAATATTAAACAAATATATTCATGGCATAATTCGTAATTGTAATGAAATTTTTTTTTTTAATTTTTTAATTTCTGCAAAAATATATTCCTCTTCTTATGCCCTGTTACTCCTAGTGAAGCATAGGGCCATCAATCAAGTATAAAATATAACATAATTTTTTTTCTAAGTTCCGCCATATATACAGGGTGGTTCATCTAGTGTTTGGAATTTGAACTACCGATTATTTGACTTTTAAGACGTCAAAAATCATTCATATATTGGTAACTATTTAGTAAAAATATTGACATTTACGAAATGGGACGCTATACGCTTGAAGAAAGTTGGGAAAAATTGAAAACTTATTTCCAAAGTGGTGTATCTTGAGTTTGGCCGAAGATGGCGAATTTTATCGAAAAATCATCTTTTCGGTCGAAGCTTATTTCCACCTCGGTGGATATGTTAATAAGCAAAATTGTCGCATCTGGGGCAAGCGTTTCACGAGAAGCCAATGTACCCACAACGAGTGACTATTTGGTGCGGAACCAGGTCTGGCGGCGTCATCGGGCCATTTTTCTTCGAAAATTAAGAAGGAGCCGCCGAAACCATCAATGGCGTGGGCTACCGCGCAATGTTGACCGACTGGTTCTTCGAACAAATGGAAGATGAAGCTTTGGACAATATTTGGATTCAACAAGATTGCGCCCCGTGCCACACAGCGAACGCCACCATCGATCTTCTGCGCACAATCTTCAGAAATCGCATAATCAGCCGAAATGGCGTTGTAAATTGGCCACCAAGAAGCTGCGGTTTGACTATTATCTTTGGAGTGCAGTGAAAGATGTATGCTATGCCAACAATCCGCAAACAATAGATGAGCTGAAGGACGAGATTGGAGCCGCTATTGCCAGGATAAGGCCCGAAACAATCGAAAATGTGCTCATAAATTGGACCGATCGAGTGGCAAACTGCCAAGCCAGCCGTGGTGGTCATTTGACCAAAAATATTTTTGATAAATAAATGTCATGAACCATCCTTTCAAATTAAACTTTGAATATTGAAAAATATTCAGCCGTTTTGTTTTTATAGCAAAATTAAATTCAAATTTTTTTTTTTTTTATATTCTGATTTCTTTGTAAAAACAATTTTTTATACTTTGTCACACATGCACTGTGTTTCCTATTTAAATATGAATTTTCTTTAAACCTTAGTAAAAATACTCACCACACACATAATTCACAAAGATGCGGAAAGAGTACTTACTTATTTCTCGAACCATATCCAAGAATTCTTAAGTCTTTTAATAGCTCGGGGCTATATACCCATCTACGGATCTTACTTTTATCTTATACCCGGCTTTGTATCAACTATGACATTTGAAATCATCTCATAAACACACACATACACACACAAATGCACGTTGACAACTGCAAAAATAAAGGCTTAATTTTTTTATGCGTTTCACTTTTACATATGCAAAAATTCTCATGGTAGGCCCAAGGGCTATTCAATACAATTACAAGGACTATATGTAAGGGACTATATATAGGGGTAAAAATATGTAAAGCTGGTTACTTTTTTAAACATAGCCAATATTCAACAAGCACAATTTTTTGTATTAATTTATCGATAAATAAATATTTGGGTAGACAAGTCATAACTTGCTAACGAATAAGGACATTTACATTTTTTTTTTAAATAAAAATTTAAAAAAATTTCCTTAGCCTCGGAGTGCTTTTAGCTTTTAACAATACTCACTTTCATGCTTAATTTTATTAAAAAATTACCCATTTATTTATGTATATGCAATCACATATACCTTCAAACCTTGAGAGCACCAAATGTACAGCTGTCAGTTGACAATAAAAATAATAACATAAACTCACGCACACATATGAGTTGCATAAATACATAACAAACAACAACAAAAATGGCGACAACAAACTCAACAATGGCGACAACAAAGATGAGTGTAAACAATAAACATTTTTTATCAATCAAAATAAACACTCGGCATCGACTCGACTCACACATTGAATGCTGATATATTTTGTATTTGTATTATTACATATGCACACACTCATACACACACACACACATATACACTTACACATAAAATGTATTTTAATTTACTTTGTCTTATAATTGAAATGAAAGGCGAAAAAAAAAAATTTCAGTCACATTTTATTATTGAACATAAATGAAAATAAAAAAAAGAAAATTCTGTTTTTATGATTTCTGCGGCATATTGAAGTAGCCGGCAAAGGAGTAAGGATACAAAGGTTCATAAAAACCAAACCAATAATGAAATTCCTCATACATAATAACATATTGCACACAATTTCGAGTTGCGAGAATTGTTGATAAAATGCGACACGAAACCTGTAGACATAAATAATAATAATAAAACGTAAAAATAAATAAATAGATTGTAAAAAATTGTAAATATGAGCGCATAAAGAGCGCACATAAATATTTACAGCAACAACAATAACAACAACAGCAGCTAAAAAATGAGCGTAAAAATCAATTGACAATTTATTGTTTAAAGCTTGCAAAAAACAAAAATGGCGTGCATTAAAGTCGGACATGAGAGACTTCGATGGATATGACCGACAGAGGAATACTCTGTATAGATTTACACGCAATGCTCCGGCAGTTTCGAATGAAAAGCTTCTTCAAAAATGTCTTAAAGTCATGCTCGAAATTTTCGTTCAATCAAAGCCGGACAAATTTTTTGACCAACAAAATTTTCTTTTTTAAAAACCCTTAAAAAATCTACTCAAATTCCTTCCACACATAATTTTTAAATTTTTTTAAAAATTATTCGAATCATGACGTCTATTTCTCTAAAGAAAATTTGGTGTCATCAAATTATTTATATTTTATATTTATTATTATTATTTCCTTTAAAGGAATTTATTTTTTATAAAACCAATTACTTAAGTCTACATTTGTAGCGAAGCTAAGGGACATTTCCGAAATTATTTGCTAAGTATAATCTGAGTCCGGGGGAGACTAAGAGGCTTAGATTTTTTAGGTTATGTTCCCGAAAAATGGCGTTTTCTCCTACTTATGGGGTTATGTACAGTAGGCCACAAATCTTTGTAGTCTGTGGTTGCTGAAAGCAAATATAAAATCAGAAAAATAAAAAGTATAGTGGAAATTTTCACACAAAATAAAAATGGATCTCTGGAAAAAACACAGTTTTTAGGGTTCGTAACCCGTAATATTTGAAAGTCAAATTATACAATTTACCAGTTCTGACCCGGATTTAAATTCTACGTATTAAATTACTTCGGAAACCTGACCCTTAGCCTTCCAACAACTAAACCTGTGTAATTTATAATTTTTAAAATTTGGAAAAAGATAATATGACTATTACCGAACCAAATCCGAAAAATATAATGAATGAGCAACCAAATAGCTTTGACAAATAAACTAGCAGATGGCCCACCTTATGTTTAAAAAAAATTAGTAATCACTTTGTTGAATGACAGACCCACATTGGCTCTCTCTGGTGCATTATAGATTTCTTAAAAAATTCACTTCTCTGACTGCTTTTTGGTTTCTGATGTATTGTGATAGACCCAAGTTTAGTCCCCAAAACGTCCTCCCTATTGCGATTGAACATCACTTAGAACTCTTTCAAAACGACAATCAAGATTGCTTTCGATCAGAAAGCTTTGTCAAATCTAAATATTTTTATTATAAGTTTTAAAATCATTCAAATGTTTGCTACAGTGTTTTTTTAAGCTCAATAACTTTTTAGCCTGCCCTCGCAATTATACCCATAACTTTCTCAAGATATAAACTAAACCATTTCTTAAGCTAAAGCATTTTAAAACCAACACTAAAATGGATTTTCAAAATATTTCTAGAAATTTATCCATCTGTCCGGTGGTATAGGAGGAAGCATGAAAAAGACTTACATATTTTTATTGTTTATTAACAAATTAAATTTTTTCATTTCTCTAAAAGAATTTAAACGTTTTCATAATTCAGATGGATAAAATCTATCTGCCTTGGCACTACACAACCGAGTAGGATCCAAGATTCCGAGCCCTCTCCAAGAGTGGGAAAATGTGTTGCCAGTTCTATGTGACTTATGATATGCATATACTTTGAAGTGAAAATTGCCTTTTAATCAAATCCTGGATACGGGACTAGTCACAACGAGCAACAATGTCGGTTTAGAGGTTAAGCGAAGAGTTCCTCCATCCAATTGTTGCAATTTTGATCTTAGCAGCCAATTTAAAAATAGTTAGAACTCTCGCCAGACGTAATTAACACTGTACAAGACGCTTATCCTTCCTTAATACTAATCCTGGCTGGAGCGCTAATCTTAATGAGCTCTATGGTGTAGTGCCTTAGTCCAGTAAATAAACATAATCTCAACATTGGTTAAAAAAGGCTCCAACGAGAAATATTTTAATGTGTAAATTGGCGAAAGGGTCGTCTTTTGTTCTTAAGGAAGTACTAGACTCACTGATTCCATTTGGTTCGCACACACCAGAGTCGCCTAGAGAGCCACTTTACATCAGGCAGTAAACTGACTATAGGTTGTTATGGCTAGTTGGAAAAAATATCGACCAAGCCTTTTTGCGGTTAAGTCTATAACATGCTTATAAAGGGTGCTTTTTTAAGCTTGTTCAAACTCTTAACTTTTTTGTTAAGTTTCATTTTATTAAGTTTTAGCAGATTACTATGTCAGGTGTTAGGCTTTAGACTGAAAAAATTTATTTTAAAAATTCGATTATTCCATTAAATTTTAGGGGAATCCGTCACCTTCCTTCTTTTGGACTAGCTATCAAAATGGAAAATTTTGCACTGCTACGTCGTAGGAGTTATTTATCAGCTATAAGTTCAAAAATAAAAATGCCATACATTTCCCTTCAAATAAAAATTCTGGTGATCATAAAAAAGCACCTTCTATATACGTTATTTCAATATCAAATCATTTGAAGCATGGCTAAAAATTGTTCATATTTTCGCTGCGGGTTTCTTATTTAAACAAATATTGAAATATTTTTTATGCTTAACCACGTATGTATCTTTTTGTAAATACTATGTATATATCTTTAAAATTAAAAATGACAATGAACTAAAATTCGGATAATATTTAAAAACGCAATCACCCTCTATAACTGTTACCTCCATACCAAATGCCCTGAAATGTGGTTCAAAATCGTTCATATCTGCAAACATTGTTTGGATAGCATCCTTAGTATTTTTAGTAAAACTTATCAGCTATAGATAATTAAAAATATAAAAGTTCGAATGTTTAAAAAAAAAACACCTTCTATAATTGTCATTTCCATATAAAATCATAAATATATAACTTTCAAAGTGAAAAAATTTTAATGCTAAAAAAAAATTATATAAAATTAATTACAAATATAAAAGTTCGAATAATCTTAAAAAAAGCACCCTCTATATTTGTTATTTCCATATCAAATCACTTGAAAAATCACCGTCCGCTATGCAGACAGATTACTTATTTCAACAAATATCGTATGCTTTAAAAAAATCCGTGTTCGAACTCCAAGATTTCAAGGATTTTCAAGTTACCAACTTTTAACTCCACAAAGTGCTTCGAAAGTTGGCTTAAGCCTATTCAAAAAACATCAAGAAGCCATAGAGCAAATTTCGTTAAAGTTTTACAAAAATTACAAGCTTCCTATATTAATGACGATTTAAATATGTCCCACCCAAACAGTTACATA
The DNA here is from genome assembly GCA_037043745.1 of Chymomyza amoena. Lineage (NCBI taxonomy): Eukaryota > Metazoa > Arthropoda > Insecta > Diptera > Drosophilidae > Chymomyza > Chymomyza amoena. The sequence goes on along the minus strand of JBAMAX010002254.1, from coordinate 12,291 downwards.
AATTCTGCTAAACTTAATATACCCTTCCAACTCTATAAGTAACATCTATAAAGAGTAGAAAGAAAAAAAGCAGCAACAAAATCTATATTAAATTACAAGCAGCTAACAACAAAATGGCGAAATAATCGCAATAAAAAAATGACTACAATAAAATGTGTACGAGTGTGAGTAAAAGAGAGACATCTCTCTCCAATGGCAAGCTGTGTGTGTGTGTGAGTGTGATTGTCTGTGTGTTTGATTGTTGTTGTTGTTGCTGGTGATGTTTTTGTTGTCGGTACGAATTGCCTTTAAATTGCAGCAAGTGTTAAGTGCTACACGTTAAAAATACATTTTACGTATTTTTTGTTTGTATTTTTTTTATGCTCTTTGTATTTTATTTTATTTTTTATTTATAAAATGGCCGTTGGACACAGAAAGAGAGTAAAAGTGATTTTTTTTGTTGGCCGCTTTTTTTTAGTTGTTTGTTGACAATGTTAAAAATAAAATGCAATGCAGCTTGGAGTAGACGGTAATATGCTCTTTTTATTATTTTATTAAGTGTATTATTACAATAAACATGTATTCATTAAATAGCATAAGAAAATAAGATTTTTAAACAGAGATACCATGCCTCGTCGCAATCGAGATAATAATAATCAATTTGCCGAAGAAATCTTATCCATAATACTCATTTCATCTTTTTTATATTTTGAAATAAATATACAAAAAGATTGCTTACTTAGGTAAGCTCGACTCCAAACGAAGCACTAGATCCCATCATAAATGTCCTGCCTCTGGACAAGGTGGGTAAACAATCAGCTCTTCGTATGAGATGGAAAAAATGGAATGACATAGACTTCGGTGACTCAAAGGTTCTAAGGGGAAACCCACTTATTCCTGATAGTACCCCTCTAGAACTATTTATAACTAAATTTGAAACTCATATTTTAACCAGAGAACCAGGGCGGTGGCAGGTGCACCACGGTCATTCGTAGTTCACCCGACTGGCTCGATTAAAATTTAATGGGAACGACTTTGTTGGCAATGAAAAACTCAAGGTAAAAATATATTCTTGACTCCCGGTATTTTTCAGGTGGACGTCACGGCAATCTGGGAGGCTTTTACAATAATAAAAACCTACCAATAGGTAATAAAAATATCTGAATATCCTCGGATAGCCAGGCGACTATTAAGTCCCTCGCCTCTTTGACATTAAGCATAAAGCTATTAAACAATTGTCGTTCGTCGCTGGAGGAGATGACAGAGCAGTTTACAATGCACCTCATCTGGGTCCCGATACATGGGGATATTGATTGCTATCGCATTGAACTGGCTAGAGAAGGCACTACCAGCTTCCTCCTTCAGGACAAGGAGTGTCTGAGTACACCTAAGACCAGCTGCAAATTGAGTATAAGAAATCCATTTCGTTCTCACTGCAAACCAAGCGTACAATCGTATATCGAATAATTGCAAGATCTCACGGTAAATTTGGCCATTACACTGCCGGAAAAGAAGCAAGAATCTCAGCTGTCTACATAAAGTTCAATGTTCGATAGTAGTCCGAGAAATCCGCTGACACTGCCTCGGGGAAATCATGCATATAGTCCAGGCCCGTGCGCAGGGGGGGTTTTTGGGGTTCTAACCCCCCTCCCCCCATCGAGAATTTTTCCACATAATTTTCCACTGGCAATAGTCCTTATTCTACGAAAGTCAAACCGACTTGATAATAAATATTTTGTTGTCAATTTTTGTTTCGACATTCTCAACTTTCTCGATTTTGTGCACGTTTTTTTTAAATTTACCCGCCTTTTTTACCTCCTATTATCAGTGTCATTGTGAATGCAACCATCGATAGTATCGATACAACTGACTCGAACTGACTAGTCAACTGTTCGAGCTGTGCGGACATTTGTTGACATTGATTGTTTTTTGATCCTCATATTTTTTAACATGGACATTCGTCGCTTTTTGTGTAAAAAACCGCGGATTGAACACAAAAGTGTAAGTATCGAATGCTATCCCAGATTTCACTGGAAAAGGAATAGGAACTCTTATCTCAATTTCTTGGATTCTTCCGGACTTAATTTCACATATTTTCTCGGACAGGGATATGATGTCGCGAGAGCGGTTAGCGGAGAATTCCATGGAGCCCAAGCTGTTGTCAGAGAGCGTTATCCACTCGCGCTCTACTCCCATTGTGCTGCTCACAGCTTTAATTTGGCAGTCAGCTCTGCATGCAATATAACAGAAATCAGAAATTGTTTGGGAACCCTCGAAAGCATTCATACTTTCTTCATCTTTCCGAAACGCCAAAATGCTCTTCAAAATGCGATCAATGAAGATGAGACGCTACGTGAAAGTCGGTTGAAGAAATTGAAAAAATTTTGTAAAACCAGATGGGTAGAGCAACACGAGTCTGTCGCGACTTATCTGCACTTACAACCAGCAGTAATTCTCGCTCTTGATGTGATTTCGACCACCTGGAAGGATCCGACGACTTAATCTGGAGCTTTCCAACTTCTTTCAGCTATAAAAACTGCAAATTTCCAGGTAAAATTCAAGACACACTAGCACGTTACCAGCTCTCTATTATGAGATGTTTGTATATTCTTTATTCTTTTAATTTAATTTCCAGATCTCCATGCATATTTTGAGCTCAGTACATTCTTTGACTTTATCTCTCAGTCGAGCACTTCAGTCTGAAAACCAGGATCTTGGCGAGGCTATCGAACTGGCTGATGCTGCGAAACAAGTCCTGCTTGAAAGAAGAGAAAACGCCGAAAAGGACTTCAGAGGAATTTTCAAAACCGTGAGCGAAATCAGCGCAAAATACGACATCGAACTGCGGAAAACAGACTCAACGCTCCAACGTTCAGTTGAAGATTATTTTCGCATAACGATTTACATCCCATACATTGATTTGTTTCTGACCCATTTACAAGATCGATTTTTGAATCACCGCAAAATTTTATCAAACTTTGCTTGCCTCTTCCCCAACAAAATGAAGAATTTCAATGAAGAATCCTGCGCTCAATTGTTTGAACCATACTCTTTAATTTTGCGGGATGATTCCCGTGACATCTGGGTAGACGAAGTCAAACTTTGGCGTCAACGCATCGCCGGAAAGAACGTTAAAAATTCGCTTGAAGCACTCGATGTGTGCAATGGAGATGCGTTTCCAAATGTTCATCAAATGCTTCGCATTTTGGCAGTTCTGCCTGTAACGACAGCGACGAATGAACGCTCCTTTTCAACATTGCGTCGCCTCAAGACTTACCTCAGGTCAACAATGTCTGACGATCGGCTGAACGGATTAGCCTCGCTCAATATACATCGCGATGTCGATCCGCAAAGAGTTTTGGAGAAGATTTTTTCTACACCTCGCAGAGTTAATTTATTATATAATAACTGAATATCAAGTCAAGACACAATAAAATGTCTTCATTTATAAGAAAAGTTTTTTATTTTTTTTATTGACTTCATAACCTAACATGATACACATATGTCAAAACCCCCCCCATGAACGAATTCTGCGCACGGGCCTGATATAGTCTTAAACTGCCCACCACGACTGCGGGAGAAGCTGTGGCGATGAGGAGGAGCTGGAGCACCTCTCTAGGCATTGCCCTGGACTGGGAAGGAGGGCATGGTATTGCTTCCTCAAGTAACACTTTCTTATAGACTTATCTTATTCAGGCAACAGGATGGCGGTGATTTTTATAACATACAGAAAACCTCTCTAATGGAAAGGATGTAGAAAGGCCGAAAACGATATCAGAACGAGCCTATTCTTTGCATAAGTTTCACCTGCCGCCCTAACCAAACCTAACCCAACCTAGGTGAGCTTAAATAGTTTATAAATAAGCTTAAGGCCTCGTCGTTATCACTTAAAGAAGCATTTTCCGTATATTTATTTGTATAATCTGTTTCTAAACAAATAAATCAAAATAAACTTCAAAATTCTATCTTTACAGCTTTTTCTTAAAATAATATCTCTTAAAATCAGCCCGTTAAAATAATTCAGAATATCTAACACAGGATATTATTAAACAAGGTGAGCCATTGGATTTAATGACGCCAAATACAATATTTGAAAAATTTGTATTCTTGTAAGCAAGACATTTAATAATTTGAAATAAACTTAATTGTACTTTTGTTTCTGTAAAGGTCTCTAAGTAGCAGCCCGAAACGTTTCTGAACAAGAACGAACTTCATACAAAATCAGAGGTCAAGTATTTTTGCCATCATGCATGCACAGAAGCAGTACGCAGAGCTCTAAATCAAACAGTTTAACCATATGATTTTGTGGAAAGATAAGTATAAAACTTTTTTTAGTTCTTTAAAGAAAAATGTTCGAATTTTTTCTATGTTTCTCAACTTCTAAGTTTTTCCTAAAGTATAGCAAACCCTCGCTCAGTGTATTTCAAAGGATATTGGAATTGTAAGTAAATTGTGCACAATACGGAAATTAAAGCAAAATATGTGACAACGATGGACAACAAAGAGATAGCTGTTCGCCCTGCCAAACTGTTGCTCCTACTATTCCAATATATCTGTATTGCAGTCAGAGTAGGCAGGCAGTCACATTAAATAACAACTCATTTCGGAACAATAAAGACTCCCAATAAACAAATTCAAGATACAACAGAAAAATACAATAGTTTCAGAGAACCAACCGCCTCAAGAATGCTTCTGCGCTTGCAACTGTCCAAATTCCGAGCACGCTGCGGGCTCCCGCAGTTTCGTCCACAGCGTTTTTTAACTACAGAAGAACTGCCATGCCCCCTGGTGCCTACCACAGCCGAAGAGAATGAGCCAAAACTGCTACCGGCTCCATTGGCCAGCCTACAACTAAAGCGTCCCTTTAAGCTGCACCGACTCAGTGAGGGTCCCGAAACTCTGGTCACACTAAGCAGAACGGATGCAGCTGGCTACTATAAAGAATTAAAAACTATACGCCAGCTGGAGGCGGCAGCCAGTCGGCTGTACCGGGAACAAATCATCAGAGGCTTTTGTCATTTGTATACCGGTCAAGAAGCCTGTGCAGTGGGCATCAAAGCAGCCATGCGTCAGCAGGATAACATAATTGCAGCCTATCGCATACACGGCTGGGCTTATTTAATGGGTATTAGTCCACTGGGCGTGCTGGCGGAGCTGACGGGCAAGCGCAGCGGTTGCGCCAAGGGCAAGGGCGGCTCCATGCACATGTATGCACCACATTTCTATGGCGGCAATGGCATTGTGGGTGCACAGGTGCCCTTGGGCGCCGGCTTAGCCCTGGCCAGCAAGTATCGTCAGGATGGTGCCGTTTCCTTTGCGCTCTATGGCGATGGTGCCGCTAATCAGGGTCAGGTCTTTGAAAGCTTTAATATGGCGCAACTCTGGCAGTTGCCATTGGTTTTTGTCTGTGAGAATAACAACTATGCCATGGGCACCAAAGCGGAGCGCGGTTCCCACAATACGCGTTACTATACGCGTGGAGATACTCTGCCAGGTATATGGGTCAACGGTATGGATGTCCTCGCTGTGCGCAGTGCTGCACAATATGCCATCGAGTTTGCGCTCAAACGTGGACCTATACTGCTGGAGTTGGATACATATCGTTATGGTGGACACTCCATGTCCGATCCGGGCATAGGTTATCGCAGCAGAAATGAAATACAACAGGTGCGTGTGGAAAAAGATGCTATTAAAGTGTTTAGGGAGCTCTGTTTGGAGAATGGTCTGATGGATGAAAATGAGCTGAATGAAATGGATGTTTTGGTACGTAAACAGGTGGAGGAGGTGACCAGAGCAGCACGCAGCGATGTGGAGCTGGACAAAGAACATTTGTGGACTGATGTTTATGCGAAAAATTTGGAGCCCAAGCTAAGAGGCATAAATGGGTATAATTTGGAACATGGACAAGCGAGTATGAAACTGTTGGAATAATAAGTTTTACTTGATCTATTTAAATAAATAGTTTTTGACGTGCTGGATATAAATTTTAAATGAAATTAACTTATTTTTATATGCAGACGCTGTTAAAATTTATGCAAAGTATAACTACAGTAAAGACTGTGTGCGGTGAACAATATATATGTTCCTCGGAACTAGTAACCTACCAGTAAAGTCTCCCAAATGTGACATTGCGATATTTAAATCCCATAATTTAATGGCCACCTAAAATTATATAATTAAAATGCGTGAAAGATCTTCCTTAATCTTTCCTCTAAGAACAACCAACTTAACCTTCTAGTATACCAGTTTATCAAATCTCAATCAGCGGCCATTGATAAATCTTGTAAAAGTGATCGAAAATCAGCTGTTCTAAAAGAACTTATGGATACTAGTATACCAGTTTGTCAGAACTTTTTCAGCTTCATTAATAAATCCTGTGAAGGTAATCAAATATAAGTTATTATCAAATAATCGATAGTTACTGATGGCTATTCGTCAGATTCATTAAGCGATTGATGCATTCCTGAACCCCTGCAAGTCACTTCAAAATGCCTTTTCTACGATCTCAACAATCCTTGTTAAGCCAGTATTTACTGCATTTAATATTTTCTTTTTTGTTATTGTTTTATTGTATTTGCAAAGCAGAGGAAAACAATAATTTAGTAAAACATTTGTGAGAACTGCAATATAAGCATAAAAAAAGTCACAGCAGTTTGGGGAGCCGGTTAAAAAGGGGCAACATTGAAAGCAACACAAAAAAGCAACAGAAAAAAATGGCGGACGTAAAGTCGGGCGCGGACGACTTTAGGATACCCTGTACCACTAGCTTCTATAAAGTCCAATTTCTTCACAAAAAACCAAAAACAGAAGAATTTTTAAGCAAACATTTTTTTTTGACCGATTGTTCCTATGGGAGCTATATGATATAGTCAACCGATTTCAATAAAATTTGACACAGTTCTTAAATACCTTAAAAAAGATCTGAATGCCGAATTTAGTTCAAATATCTTTACAAACAAACGAAACACATCGAATTTTGTATAAAAAACGTGTTTTTTGACCGATTGGTCCTATGGGAGCTATATGAACTAGTCAACCGATTTGAATTAAATTTAGTATAGTGCTTAGGAACTATAAAAAACTCAAGAATGTCAAATTTGGTCTCAATATCTTAACAAACAAACGAAACACAACAAATTTTGTTAAAAAATCGATTTTTGGAAGATCGGACCTATGGGAGCTATATGATATAGTCAACCGATTTTGTTCAAATTTGGCACATTGCTTAAGTGGTCTAAAAAATTTCCAAACGCCAAATCTGGTTACGATATCTTTATTAAAAAACGAAATATAGCGAACTTTTCTTTAAAAAAGTTATTTTGGCCGATCGGTCCTATGGGAGCTATATGATATAGTCAACCGATTTTGATCAAATTTGGTACAGTGATTGGGAACTATAAAAAACTTTCGAATACCAAATTTGGTTACGATATCTTCATAAACAAACGAATTATTCATCTAAAACTTATTTTTTTTGTCGAGGTCGTCTCAAACACCCCTATGGGAGCTATATAATTTAACCCCGATATCAAAAAATAAAATAAACTTGCCTCCTATGGAATAATATGGGATCTAATGTGAAAGTTTGGTAACTCTAGCTCTTACCATCTCTGAGATCTAGGCGTTCACACGGACGGACAGACGGACAGACGGACAGACGGACAGACGGACATGGGTATATCGACTTCTCTATTCACCCTGATCATATTTTAGGTAACTTTGGGATGTCTCCGACGTCTCCTTCTATATGTTACATACATTTTCGGCTTGCACAAACTTAATATACCCTTGGACCATACGGTACAGGGTATAAAAATGAAAACAGGAAACGGATATACACACATACTGACACACACATGCACGCGTACACGAGCAGACACACCCACACAGCCGCACTCTGGGAGAGAGAGTGAGAGAGGCAAACTCATTTGCCTTTTTGCTCACGTCTGTGTAATTTATGCCAAAAAGCAGTATGCAATTTTTTCTGTCTTTTGTATTTTTTTTTTTTATATTTTTGCTGCTGCCCAAAAGTATGCTACACGGTTGCTTAGTCACACAGCGACGTCGCATCGTCTTTTGACTGCGCCTTTGCTTTTCTTTCTGTTTTTTTTTTTTTTTGTTTACCCGTTAGTTATAGAGTAAAAGAGTATATTAAGTTTGGGCAAATTTATGTTACAAGCTGAAAATGCAATTTTAAATATCATATAAATCAATACAAAATGCCTGAGACGATCAAAATCTATGGCATTGAACATCTTTCTGTTGGAACTCAGGGATCTCGCAGACTTTAAAAGTTGGGAAAACAAATTTTTCAATACTTAAAATCATTTTAAAAAGTTTAATTTTAAAAATCGTATGTATCACAGAAATCTAAGAGATTTCATTTTTTGTAGAATTATTTCCGAATGTTTTCATTTTTACCAGAAATACAGATAAATCAGAAATTAAATGACCATTTTAAAGAGCATTAAGCAGATTTTTTTTTGCAATATTGGTGCAATTTATCAAATCTTGAGCAAATTTAGAAGAGATTTTAAATCGTCTCTATGGCGAGATGATGAGAATTGGAACTATATAGAAATTTAAGAGAACATTTTTTTGTGCACCAATGATAGGTTTTAATTTAATTTAATTTTATTGATTCAGTTCTCTGACTTTAATTTGAAGATGTCAACTAAGTTTAGACTAAACCGATTCGATACCAATCCAAATGTTTGGTCCAGCAGCTACACAAACACACCGACTTTATTGCAGTTTTCAAGTTTTCATTAACATTTATATAATTTTTCAAAACTTAAAAAGAGCATTGAAATATTTATTTATTAGCTGAAAATATGAAGGATCAATGGATCTAAAAAGAACAAATGGGGACATATACGAGCCATCAATTGTAATCTTTTGTCTAAAAGATATTTAAATAAAATTTTTAGTTTGTAAAATATAGGGTGAGCCATATGGTTGTTTGGTTGTTAAACACTCATAATTCGAATAATACCAGTCCAAAATAAATTCTCTTCGACATAAAATGTGTCAAATTGAAAGGAGCTCAATTTTTATCATGAAATCGAGTTTAAGTCATCAAAGTCACTTATTAGTTCAACGGATAAAAATACAGCCAGATAAGTTTTCGTCCAAAAAAAATATTATTTTTTTATACATATGACCAGTTTCAACCTAGCACTTGATAGAGGAAAAAGGGATACATTCGGAAGTGGGGTGAGCCCAGAAATGCATATACACGAATTTCTGGGTTGACAATTTTCAAATAATCGTCATGGCCGACAGTGGTTTTTGATAATACTCGGACTCGAGTACACAAATTTTTCTGTCCCGTATTTCTAACAAGGAAATTTCAAGGAATCTGCGAAGAACTTGCAAAAAGCGAAACCAATCCCCGTAAATCGGCTCCAAATTCTGATGATTTATTGCTGAAGACAATGAAAATCGACAGAGTGCTCCTTCAGAAAATTTCTCTCTTAAAAAAAACCTTTTTTTAGGCCATTTCAGTAGGCAGTAATTTTTTGTATCCTCATTCATTCATTCATTATTCAATTCAATATATTGTTGAAAATTGTTTTTAACCAAAAATAGAGAAGAACAATTTTTGCGAGAAAATTTTATGGTGGTTTTTATCATTTTTGGACACCTTCAAAATAACTCAAAAAAGTCGAATTCGACATATTTCGTTGGATATCAATCGACCTGACTTAAAATTTTTGTAACGATCAGAAATTGTGACACAATGTAGCTCGAAGCATCAAAATTTGTTTGTCATTCCAAAAAATCTACGAAAATATGTTTCCGAATTCACTCCACTTTCCTCTATATAAATTTTCCAATTTTGCTGGAAAATATACAAATAAGATGCAATTTACAAGCAAGTCAACCAATGACCCACCCAATATAAATTCATCGATTTTTACGAATCCTTTTTATTTTATAATAATTTTTATTTTCAATTTTATCATATGTTATCATAAAAATTGAGAAATTTTTACGAATACTTTTTATTTTCCAGCCATAGTTATTTTTCAATTATTAATATGAAAATTACAAAAAAAAAAGAGTTTTCACGAGACTTTTCAAGAAAATAATTTCTAAGTTTAGCAATTGCAATATAGGACCTAATTAATAAAAAAAGTTGCGCGAATGGACTTGAAGCTTGTAACTGATATTTTAAAAACTTTTTCGTCTCGAATACCAGCTCAGTTGATAAAAACACAATCTTGGACTTGCTTATTAGGATCGGTCGTTACCAAAAATCCCATTTGACTATTTAAAAGAACTAAATAATATATTTTTTTTTTAGTATATATCTTAAAGAGTATTCAGCTGTCGGGCAGCTCTTTAAGAAACTGATATATCGCTAGTCGGTTACGCCCGACTTAACGTACGCAATTTTCTTCCTTTTTTTAAAGGCAGTAACAACGAAGGATTACAAATCACACACACATACACAACACATACACACACATCGAGCAAGAAGAAGAAGAAAACGAACATGGTAGACGCCGACGTCAGCGACGGCTCATAAGCCATGGCAAATGTAATATTTGTTTTCTTTTGACATTTATTGTTATTTTTTGTGCGTCACCTAAGCAAATGCGTGCATGTGTGTGTGTGTGTGCGAGTGTGTGTCTGTGCATGTATAAGTGTTCTGTGTCTGTGTATTTGTATTGTTATTATTGTGCGCTTTTGTATTTGTTTAAGTTATATGTATGTATGTGTTGCTTGTTTTTTTTATACCTAATGTGCCATTTTATTTTGTGTTGAGGTTTGCAAATTGATTTGCTTAAAAAAAAAAAATGAGTGAAAAACTAAACATGGGTCGACTGCAATATTTTTTGTAAGGATAAGTAAATACCAGCTGGCGTTTACATACCATAAATTCATATATAAATATGTATATGAAAAGCGATATGCCGTATGTAAATCGCTTTGACCTAAATTACCAAAATGGGGAGGGGGGTAGGTCGGTTTATTAGAAATATGTGAAAAACTCTTTGGGTAATAGCTGAAAATATATATTTTAAAGCTGGCATGTAACGAGAAAATTGCAGATGCAACAATTTACTCTATTTGACGCATGACGTCACAGTTGCAGCTTGGACTTCAATTTGTTGCCCGTGCGATCAGATATTCAGCAGGCGCCATCTACTCATTTACATATTTCCTTTGCTCATCGTTAGCACAGCTTAAAACCTTTCAAGGGATATTATGAAGGGCTAAGCTTAGCCTATAACAGAGGAAATTTTGTTTATGCAAGACTTGAACTATTAAAGGTAGACATTAAAATATTTTTATGCAAGGCATGCACCATATAACAATTTTCTTTGAGTTGTACACGGTATACAATATTTAAAATATAAATATAATATAATTAATGCATATATAAATAACTAACATAATATAGCTAATAATTGTAAATAGCTTTAAATGTATATTTTCAACTCGCATGCAATAATTTGCTCTATTTGACGCTTGACGTCACAGTTGCAGTTTGAATTTAGTTAGTGCGATCAGACGTACAGCAAAAAAATCGGCTGGCGCCATCTACTAAAATATGTTTCGCTGGGTCATTGATAGCGCAGCTTAAAACCTTTCAAGGGATTTTATGTTGGACTAAGCTAAGCCTATAACAGGGGAAATTTTGTTTATGCAAGAAATTAACTGTTAAGGCTAGAAATAAAAATATTTTTAAGCAAGACATGCACCATAAATCGCAAAACCCCTTTTGAGTTGTGCGTTTTATATATAAAAAGTATTTATAAAATAATTAAAAATATTTATCAATAACTAATTTACCTAATAATTGTAAATAGCTTTAAATACGAGCAAATTTCACTCTATATTTTGCGTGTGACGTCACATTTTGAGTAGGGGCTTAAAGTTAAAGTGCGATCGAACTTTCAGCTGGCGCCATCTACTCAAACATATTTCCCTTGCCATTGCTAGCACAGCTTATAACCTTTCAAGGGATATTATGTAGGACTAAGCTTAGCCTATAACAGGGGAAATTTTATTTATGCAAGACATAAACTGTTAAGGCTAGACATTAGCATATTTTTATGCAAGACACGCACCATATAAAAGTTCGTTTTGGGTTGATTCAGAAAAGAAATTTTCAAAAATATTGATCAATAAATATTTAACTTAAAATTGGCTGAAATAGAATTTAAAAGCATCAAAGAATATATTAAAAATGTATTCCAATTTAATATGCGTTAACTTTTTCTGCTATTTCGCCCATTCGTTTTAATTCCACCTACAACAGAACGTTCGGTTTCAAACCACACAGAAAATTCATTTCGA
>JBAMAX010002250.1:0-13918 GCA_037043745.1 Chymomyza amoena | reverse complement strand
TGGCAGAAGAAACCCAAAGAAAGTTTTCATATGCCTGGGTTACCATTGATTTGCATTAAGGATTGCCCCAAAGTTTTTAAAAATTAAAAAAAAATATTTTTTTCACGTTTTGAGTTTATGCCTCTGTGTGATCTTCGTGCAGTGTATTTTATTAAATCGCGGTCAACTTTAAGGAAATCCTTTTCTCACATTAATTTTTGTTCTCTTTCTTAGTATAAACAATGCTGATGTCCTAGGCTCATTTTAAGATTAATTCATTGATGCGTTAAAAATGCAAAAACGAAGTACTATGTGGAAAAAATTATTGTGAAAAATGAGCCATAGGAAAACAGTGAAAACAGATTCTTTAAAAGATGCAGCTTTGAACTCTCCTTATCGGCTTCCTCGAATAGCAAAATGACCATTTCTTAATTTCATTTAGTGATATAGAAGTAGCTTGAAAAAATTAATGAAAAGGCTTCAAAAATAAAAAAATGTTGCACGAAATATGAGCTTAAAATGGACAGACTTGTGCATCCGGCTCTGGATAATCGATAAAGAAGAATAAACCAGCTAAAGCAGTAGAGCAAATTAATTCTATAATGTCTAAAATATTATGAGAGTAGTCAACATAAGCGCAAAGGGGGTCATAAACAAATAAATTTGCATTGAAGTACAAACTTACCAATCATTTTAGCCAGTGGCGTAGATAGGGTATATTAATTCGGTCATTCCCCTTATGCAGAGTTTTTCATGGCTGAAAAATAAAATCTAATTACAATAATGCCTAAACTATCTAGCCACTGATGGCAGCATATAGTAACAAGCCCGAGAATTGCTTTCCTCTAACACATTGGGAGGTAACAATTTAAAATACAAAATATTTCGGATAATAATTGCTCTTCTTTTAGATAACCAAAATACCAAACTCACTAAACTCAACAACCGCTTGGGAGTCTGATAAGGTGTACTAGGTGTACCATACCCTTAAGTTAAAGCAAAAGACTTTCCGCTTTCCGCATGAATATCAGCTCGGTCTTTTGTTGGTATTGACCTGAGATGGAAGGGACTAATCCGTTCCTTTGCCATGTGACAGGCTCTGTCCCATACCAGCGCTGGGTAGTCATAGAGGAAATGTCTGGTGGTTACATCGTCTTCTAGACAGAGTCTGCACTCTGAAGAGTCCGATAGGCCAATTTTGTGTAGATGATACTTAAAACAGTGTGGTGGCCAGATAGGTAAGCTACCAGGAGCTTTAGGTCCGCTCTGCCAGGACCTTTTGTCTTGATTGCATCCAGAGGTTTGACAAGCACTTTTGCTTGACGAAGCCCCGGGAGGGAGAACCAGTATCTCCTATGTTCTCCTGCGGCCCATTTGTTTATTATGGTTTTGATCGTGGACCAACCAATACCACAAAACGGCGCAGGAGATGTTGTCTGGGTGGAGGCACCCTGTCATGCTAGATCATCAGCGATCGCGTTACAATCCACTCCCGAGTGTCCAGGCACCCAACATAGCACGACTTTGTTCCGGGCGGACAGGGCTTGCAGGTAATTATGGCATTATTTAACCATCCTGGAAGAGATGCTCCAGGATGCCAATGCCCTGATAGCAGCTTGGCTATCTGAAAAAATGCATATGTTTGCGCCCCTAGTTCCCTTGAGAAGGATACTAAGGAAGCAGATCTCTATGGAATGAATCTCCGCTTGAATGACGCTGGGCCAGATGCCCATTGCAATAGAGATTCCGTTGTTGAGTCCAACAATAGTTTAGTTCAATTTAATTGAAAGGGTCTAGCTGGATAAGGTACTGGAAACTGCCCCCAGCAATTTTAGAAAAGTAAAGATTCAATTAGATGCAGAATGGGGAAAATTAATTTTAGACCAAATTTCAGTTTTTAAACTTAACGCGTTGTACATATATTTTTCATTCTTACGACACGAAAACTAAATGAAACGCATTAAGCGATACGACGAACTTGCTTGCATTCAATTTATTACACAAACACATAAAAAACATATAAAAAAATATATGTATATTGAACACGTAAAATATATATGAGATATGCATATAACAACAGCTTTGCCGCCGGCATTTGATTAAATAAAAATTAAAACAGCATGCAATATGCACGTGTTATTACTTATACATATATCACCAACTCACACTTGCACTCACACACACGCACTGCGTATTTACTTAGACGCGCCCGAAACCGAAACCGCCCACGCACTTCGACTTAACACGAAAGACTAAACGCATCGAATGAGAAATGAGTGCAACGAGCATGCGCATGAATAAAAAAGCTCAGCCAAATTCTTGAGAGAAAGCAAAATGGCAAAAAATTACACAAACTTGAGTGCATTTATAGAGAAGTTAAATATGACAGCTGCAACTGCGCTGAGTGATATTCAAATGAGCTTAAGTCATTTAGTTTGGTTCTGAACCTTTTTGCATTTGGTCGGTGGCTGTTTATTAGTGGATTAATAGGAGAGTGATATTTAAATGAGCTAGAAATAGGTAAAAAAAAATGTGGTACAGTCGAGGCAGTCAACCGTCAACAGATTTTGTTCAAAACTTTTGTTCTTTTCTTTCGAGGTCGTCTGAAACACCCCTATGGGAGCTATATAATTACAGGGTCCGGCACTCGACGTGTAACCAAATTCAGACCGCTCACGCAGCGGTCATCAGCTGTCTGTAAGTTAGCTAAATGCCAGTTTAGAGTATTGTTTACAAGCGCACGAAAGCATTTTGCCGTGAGTAAACGCGAAAAAAAATCAGTAATGGATTTCAAACGTAATAGTGTAGTTGCATTATATTTAGCTGGAAAATCACAATTAGCGATTGTTCGTGAGCTCGAACACCTTAAAGTAAATAAAGTTTTCGTTTATCGCACCATAACTCGATACAATGATACTGGTAGCATCGCAAAACGTCATGGAGGTGGTCATCAAAAGACTGCAACGTCACGTGAGATGGTTCAAAAAGTGAAGAAGCGACTTGAGCGAAATCCCCGACGAAGTGCCAATCAAATGGCGAAAGAACTGAAAATATCTGACCGTAGCATCCGTCGCATACTGAAAAATGATCTCAAGGTCAAGCCTTACAAGATCCAAAAGGCACATGATCTCACACCGAAGCAGCAACAAGTCAGGCTTGAGAGAGCGAAGGAGTTGCTTCGCTTGGCCGAAAGCGGTCAATTGCCGAACATTGTGTTTTCTGACAAGAAAATTTTTACAATTGAGCAATTCGTAAACTCTCAAAACGAAAGGGTTTACTTGAGGGACCGTTCATACGAGAATTTGAGTCATCGATTGGCCACCAGGAGGCAGCACCCGCCACAGATAATAGTTTGGGCCGCTGTAACCGCAGATGGGCGCTCTTTAATCGTTTTCATCGAGCCTGACGTCAAGGTTAATGCGCAATATTATCGGGAAAGTATTCTGGAGGTTGCTTTGAAGCCGTGGGCAGACAAACATTTTGGTGGCAGACCATGGACGTTTCAACAGAACTCGGCACCGTCTCACAAAGCTCCAGTGAACCAAGAATGGCTGAAAAACAACGTTCCGAACTTCATAACGTCCACACAATGGCTGTCGAATTCACCAGACGCGAATCCGATGGATTATTCTCTTTGGGCCATTTTGGAGAGCAAGGTCCGAACAAAAAGATACAACAGTCTCGAGGCGCTGAAAAAAGCCATTGTCCACGAGTGGGCCAAAATACCTGCAAGTCACATTCGGGAAGCTTGCGATTCATTTTTGGACCTTCTCAAGGCCATAGTGAAGGCAAAAGGTGGCCATATTGAGCGAAAGTAAATTGTTTCTAAATTTCGTATTATTTTTACACATTTTGTACCTTGAATTGAGTAAAGGTAATTTTCCAAAATGAATTTATGGCCTTTTTAATTGGAGTGCCGGACCCTGTATAGTCTACCGATTTTGATCAAATTTGGTACAGCGGTCTTCATAAAAAAAACGAATTATCCATTTAAAACTTTTGTTCTTTTTTTTCGAGGTCGTCCGAAACACCCCTATGGGAGCTATATAATTAAACCACGATATCAACAAAATAAAATTAACTTGTTTGCTATGGAATAATATCTAATGGGATCAGACGGACGCACGGACAGACGTACATGGGTATATCGACTTCTCTACTCACCCTGATCATATTTTAGGTAACTTTGGAATTAATTTTTTTGGTGAAATTCGATATTTACTCCCATAAGTTTCGAAAATGTTTAAAGCTATTCAAAAAGTATGGGGTAAGTTACAAGTTGATAGGTTGAGGGGTGTGCATCGATAAAATTTGGAACTGGATTTGTTCATTAGAATCACATGAATCTGCTTACCAAAAATTGTGATTTGAGGTCACTTGTAACCATAATTAGGTTGAGTCAAATATTGACGCAGCTTGTATATTTTTGCCTTTAGGTTTTGCTGTATTTGTCCAATTTTGTTCATTTTTGAGACACACATGGAACCATAAGGCATCACTTTGTTAAATTTCAGATGAAAATATTAAACTGCGGGGAACGGGTGAAGATTTTGACATGATTCAACAAACTTCATCTTCTGAGGAAATATGCGCACTAGCTGGTAAAGTTTGGTGTTTCTAGCTCTTCTAGTCTCCGAGATCTAGGCGTTCATTCGGACGAACGGACGGATCGCTACCCGAAATTATGATAAGCATATTTTTATAAAGGACTTGGAATCTGCCGCGCATCCTTCTGTCCATTACATACATTGCACAAATCTAGTATACGCTTTGTGCTTTTTAGCACAGGGTATAACAATATTTTATAATTTTTTTACATGGGAACGAAGGCTGTGATTCACAGTTCGATCATTTTTCCAATATATGAAATCACAATACTTGATATACGATGAAAAGAGCTTGACCATTTTAAGCTCCTTTTGAATACTTAGTAGACTTTGAGAGAACCTTCAAAAGCTAAATGCAAACATCCAAGAACCGTAAAAAAATTCCATTAAGTTGCCATGTTGCATATAGGATCTTTGAGATGCACAACTAATAAAAGTGAAATACATTTTGTTATTAAATTTCAACATTCTCTATGGTATCTAGCCTTATATTATATGTCACTCATATGTAAAAACAAAAAAAAAAATGTTGAAATATTTCTTTAGTACACATTCGTCATACTTTCTCAAGCATTCCAACATTTGTTCTTAAAGATTATGTATAATATTAATTAGGGTGTCTAACATGCTTTAAAATAATGGGTTCTAAAGTGGGCTCCCATAGGGACGACCTCGAAAAAAAAAAGTTTTAGATGAATAATTGGTTTGTATATAAAGATATCATAACCTAATTTGGCATTCGTAAGTTTTTTATAGTTCCCAAGCGCTTTACCAAATTTGAACAAAATCGATTGATTATATCATATAGCTCCCATAGGACCGATTTGCCAAAATACAAAATTCGCTAAATTGAATTTTTTAATAAAGATAAAAACTGAAAATTGGTCTTAAATTTTTTTTCCCATTCTGCATCGAATTGCATCATTACTTTACAAAAATCGCTGGGGGCAGTTTTCAGTACCATATCTAGCTAAACCCTTTAGATTTTTTGCCAAAAGAATTTTTTGCAACATTTTAAAATTTTCCAAAATATTGAATTTTTCCGAAATTAAGATTTTTTATAAAACATTGATATTTTACGCATTCGAACATCGAAATGACCGATGATAACGATCATGGATGAATTTCCAACTAAAAGTCCATGGTAAAAAATCGAAATCAAAATCGAAAAAATGGGAATCGAAAAAGTGGGAACCAAAAATTTTCGTGGTCTGAGAAGGAATATTAAGTCTATTTTTTGACCGCCTGCAAATTTCGAATTTTTCCAAAATATCAAATTTGTTTCAACATTTATAATGTGTTCTATAATTTAAATTTTTTATAAAAACATACAAATTTTGCTCGATGTATTAAACAATGACGAAGTGGCGAATATCGATGATTTTCCAACTATACGCCCCTAGTAAAAATATGGGAAGGGAGAGTGGGTCCCAAGAATTTTTATGGTCTGTGGTCGTTGAGAACGAAAAATAGACTTCTTATATATTTATGACCGCCAGCTCAAAATTTTCAAGAGAAATTACACAGCAAAATTATTGTCTCAAAGGCGTAGTGAAAATTCTAATGACGGCAAAGGGATATAGCTATATATGCCTTAAAAAATAATAAATAATCGTAATTTGTCTCTAAAACTCTTAAATTAAAGGGTAAGAGTCGTACAAAATAATGCAACTGGAGAGACAGCCCACAAAAATTTTTATCACCCTGTACATAACCTCGAAAGTAGGAAAAATCGCTGATTTTCGGGTACATAACCTCAAATATCTGGAATTCCTGACGAAATGGGCCTATTCTAAACTCCGGATTCCGATTCTAGCAAACTATTTCAAAAATGACCATTAGCTTTATAAAAACTGGTCATGCCTGCTTTGTTGATTTCAGCACCGCGTTTGACAGCATAAGCAGAGTTTGTATCTGGAACTCGATCTACGCCAGAGGTGTCCCAAATAAACTTGTTAACATCATTAAAGCTCACTATGATGGGTTTGAATGCAGAGTTTTACACAACAAACAACTATCCGATCCGATTTACCCCAAAACCGGCGTAAAGCAGGGTTGCCTCATGTCTACGCTGTTGTTCCTTATTGTTCTCGACGACGTGTTGAACAAAGCGTTAACAGGAAAACATGGAGTACCCTGGAACTTTAACGAACATCTTGAAGAATTAGCATACGCCGACGACATCGCCCTCCTTGCCGTCAAAAGGTCGGACCTGCAGTTGAACCTGGATCAGCTCAGCGCTCGCGCTGGCGAGGTCGGCTTGAAAATAAACGTTAACAAGACCGAATTTATCTCAAACTGCGACGATAATAACGTCCCAAGTTTCACAGTATATGGGAAAGGACTCAATCTCAAACAGGATTTTTGCTACCTTGGCAGCAAAATAACTGCAGCAGGCGGTTCATCCGCTGACATCGCCAACCGTATAAACAAAGCCCGCGGTGCCTTCGCACTACAAAACAACATCTGGGCATCTAACGCGATATCGGTCAAGGCGAAACTTTGGATTTTTAACTCCAACGTAAAATCCGTCCTGTCATATGCTTGCGAGTCCTGGTCGCTTACATATGTTCTGATCCGGAAACTGCTAACCTTTGTCAACTCATGCTTACGTAAAATCTTAAGGATTTGGTGGCCACGCACCATTTCTAATGCGGAATTATTGAAAGCCACTAATGAGCTTCCTATTGAATTAATAATCAAACGCCGCCGTTTCGGGTGGATCGGGCACACCCTTCGCAAAGACACCTGCGAAATCTGTAGAGCTGCGCTTTCATGGAACCCGCAAGGCGCAAGAAGCCGTGGAAGACCAACAACCTCTTGGCGTCGCATGGTGGATGCTGACTTTCGGGACTCCCATACAGACTGGAATAGCCTCAAACCACTTGCAAAAAATCGGTCGGCCTTCAATTCTTTTGTTTTGGCCCTACGCTCCACCCGGAGTTAGAGGAACTTATATACGAGGGTGGATTGATAAGTTTCCGGCCTGACCAAGATATGGCGCCACTAGGCCTACCTTGAGGTGGCGTTCTATAGTACCATCCTTAGATAGCTTCTAGCTTTAGTTTCAGCCCGATCGCCATGTTAGTTTAGATTTGAGAGCACACTGAACAAGACACCTCTGTGTTTTTCTTGAAAATGGAAAAAAAAATTGAGTCGAAAAAACATTTCTACCGCCAATTTGACGTTGTATAAGCGTAATCCAAGCGAATTTTTGCGTCGATTCATAACCGTTGACGAAACTTGGGTCCATCACTACACTCCTGAAACCAAAGAACAGTCTAAACAGTGGATTGGACCAGGGGAACCAACTCCAAAGAAGGCAAAAACAATTTTTGCAGCGAACAAGGTTATGGCTACTGTTTTTTGGGATGCAAGAAAAGGGTAAAACTATCACTGGTCAATACTACGCAGACTTATTGCAACGTTTGAGCCACGACGTGAAAATTAAACGACCTCATCTGGCGAAGAAAAGAATCTTGTTTCATCACGATAACTCACCAGCGCACAAGTCAATCGTTGCGATGGCTAAAACCAACGATCTGAAGTTTGAATTGATGCCGCACCCTCCCTACTCTCCAGACCTAGCCCCGAGTGACTATTATCTGTTTCCTAACCTCAAAAAATGGCTTGGCGGTAAGAGATTTGCGGACAATGAAGAAGTAATCGAAGCTGTAAATGGGTATTTTGAGGAGCTTGACGAATCAGTCTATAGAGATGACATTACTAGACTAGAACACCGCTATGAGAAATATATCAGCCTTGGAGGAGATTATGTTGAGAAATAAAAAAAAAAGTTCTTAGAAACGTTGTTTTTCTTGGTCAGGCCGGAAACTTATCAATCCACCCTCGTATATATATTTATAAAAACTAGACCACGTTGACCTGTGTAATCCAATGCCTGAATTAAGAAGCACCCAGTTCAGCAAATATTAATTTAAATAGATTTTCGAAGAAAGTCTGTTAGAAACATATTACGCAAAATAGTCAGATCTTTGTAGTTCTAGTAAAAGTGAAAATTTTAGCTTCTTAGTAATGCTTTTTCTGCAAATACTTTGAAAAACTAAAAGTAAAACTTAATTGCTCGACATTAGCATATCCTTAATTTCCTTTATTTAATCTCCTTTTTCCCACACATACCACTAACTTAACATGCAAACTCAATTAAAGTTTCGCTTTAAGCTCTTTGGAATTGTGTGTAAATTGCATTTTACGTAAGTGAGAATACAAAAACAAAAACTTGACGCTCAATTAAAGCATAAATAGCAAATATTACGTATACGCCCAGGCAAGCATGTGTAAATTAAATCATTTTATGTTTTTTAAGTATGTGCTGCAAACATTTTGAGCAACGAGAAGCAAATAAACTTGTAAGATCTAGAAAATAATAGCCAGTTTAAAAGTCAAAGTACATTAAAGTTTATACACACACACACACACTTGGCTATTTATATATATTGTAAATTTGGGCTAAAAGATTTTTCTGGCCTGGCCAAAAGTTCACATATACTACATATAAGAGTGCAGGCAAAAGGCAAAGCACATGAAATTGTTATAAAGACCCAACAGGATATTTTCGGAATTTTTAATTAATTCCTGAACATACACACACGCACACACACACACACGTGCATAAGAACTACCTATACACATCCGCCTGGACTGACTGACTCTGGCCGGCTGTCCGGCTGGCCAAATGTTGTGCCTCTTGTTCTATTGTTGTTGCCTGCTTCAACTGGTACAGTTCCTGTGCAATGCAGTGTCCATTTTGTTGTTACTCGTCCTGCCCAGCTACTACTGTCAAAGAGAGCGGCCGTATTGCAACAATTTTTGGCAATTCCTATGAAATGAGGCAGCCAGCCAAGTTAACAAACAGTCGACGAGGTAAGCCAAGGAGCTGCTGCTTCACTGCTTCACTGCATCCTGCCGCCCGTCCGTAGGATTCAGCCTTTGTTGCTGTTCATTCATTGTGCAAAGTTTGTATAAATTTTTGATTTCTTTACACAAAATGCCGTGCATGTCCTTTCTGTCTGTTGCTGAATCTGTATCTCAGTTGCTGCCGTTTACTGCTCTGCCCTTCTTATGCTCACTGCCAGAGAATCCTTATCGTCGTCCTCGTTGTCGTCGCATATTACATACAAATGCCATTGATTGAGTCACATCGCCTGGGCATATAAATCTCACTGCTGGGGCGTGCGGTACCGAAATATTTGAGTTCGGTTCGTTTCAGAGCTATACGTAATGTCCTGACCCCGGACAGGCTGCCTACCTTAAAGTTTGCGCCGTGCTTGATGCAGCGTCTAGGTCTGGGATTCTGGGAGTCGGGTTCTGCGGCGTTTGGCGTAACTTGGCCGATGATTTCGTTATTGTTCGATTGACAATAAAAAATCAACTGAAAGTTGCAAAAAGCACAAAACGGTATTGAATTTGCACAAATACACACACACACACATACACAGATAGACACACAGATACACACACACACACACTTACTGGGTCATACAATAGTTGTAAGCATATAAAAATAAGTCGCTTGGGTTGGTTTTCGTTGCTTTTGGGAACTATGTATTATTTTTTTCCTTTTTCGAGCATAAAAGCTCCAAAAAATTTGTATGCAAAAATGCAATAAGCGAGTGCAGCTTAAATAAAATGCATTTCATTGATTGCATTTTGGATTAAAGCAACAACAACAAAAACAGCAACAACAATGGAAACAACAACAATAACCAACAGCAGCTTATGCATATAAGTATAAATTTTTGTTAAAAATGTTTCAAGCAGAAAATAAAAGATAGAAATATAGAGAATTATGGGGGAGAGATTGGACCAGGTGAAGCACTAAAAAGCAACTGTCTCTGGCATTAAGTTTAATGAAGTGCAAATAAAATATTTTCAATTAGAGACAAACAATTGCTAAATCATAAGAAAACAAAGCAAGATATGTAAACAAGAAGTGCTTCAGAGATTTCGAATATCAGATGCACTATAGTTAGATTTTAAGTAATCCCAAGTTAGTGTAAAACCCTGTACCTTTCTTCCGAGAAAATTTGTATTTCTGCATACTACCTTGTGTAAAAAGTTCCCGGAATCATTATCGTGTGGCGCTCTCAGTCACCCAATTTGATGTCTTTTTATGGCCGTGGATCCTTCAACGATAATGAACGCAGTGGAAGACCATCGACATCGTAAACATCAACACAATCAAAGAATGGATGACCGTAAACCCCAAATTAACCACTAGAGGATTGGCAGAGTTGGGCATTACATTTGGATACGTTCAAGATATTTTGGTTAAAGATTTGGGTCTCTGGCGTGTCGCTGGTCACGACAGACTTAAGTTTCATACAAAAAAAGATATGATTTCCAAGGTCATTTGGGTAAAAACGAATTTCATCCATGAACTATCCAACAATCAACAAATTCACATGATTTTACTCCCTGTGAGATTGTCCTATTCGGTTAACTAAAAAAACCGCTCCGAAGAACAGACCTCGAGATGAGGTTATGAAAAATTCGAAAATGGCTCTAATGGCGCAAACCGAATCAAAAAATGGCGTACGTAAAGTCGGGCGCGGACGACTTTAGGATACCCTGTACCACTAGCTTGTAATAAAGTCGGATTTCTTCACAAAAAACCAAAAACAGAAGAATTTTTAAGCAGAAATTTTTTTGACCGATCGTTCCTCGGGAGCCATATGATATAGTCAACCGATAAAATTTGACGCAGTGCTTAAATACCTTAAAAAAGATCTGAATGCCAAATTTATTTCAAATATCTTTACTAACAAACAAAACACATCGAATTTTGTATAAAAATCGTGTTTTTGGACCGATTGGAGCTATATGATCTAGTCAAACGATTTCGATTAAATTAAGTACAGTGCTTATGAACTATAAAATACTCACGAATGTCAAATTTGGTCCCAATATCTTAACAAACAAACGAAACACAACAAATTTTGTTAAAAAATCGATTTTTTGGAAGATCGGACCTATGGGAGCTATATGATATAGTCAACCGATTTGGTTCAAATTTTGCATATTAAGTGGTCCAAAAAATTTCCAAACGCCAAATCTGGTTACGATATCTTTATTAAAAAACGAAATATAGCAAATTTTTCTTTAAAAAAGTTATTTTGGCCGATCGGTCCTATGGGAGCTATATGATATAGTCAACCGATTTCGATCAAATTTGGTACAGTGATTGGGAACTATAAAGAATTTTCGAATACCAAATTTGGTTACGATATCTTCATAAACAAACGAATAATTCATCTAAAACGCTTTTTTTTTGTCGAGGTCCAAACACCCCCATGGGAGCTATATAATTTATCCCCGATATCAAAAAAATAAAATAAACTTGTCTCCTATGGATTAATATGGGATCTAATGTGAAAGTTTGGTAACTCTAACTCTTACCATCTCTGAAATCTAGGCATTCAAACGGACGGACGGACGGACGGACGGACGGACGGACGGACGGTCGGACGGACGGACGGAAAGACGGACAGACGGACGGACAGACGGACATGGGTATATCGACTTCTCTATTCACCCTGATCATATTTTAAGTAACTTTGGGGTGTCTCCGACGTCTCCTTCTATATGTTACATACATTTTCGGCTTGCACAAACTTAACATACCCTTGGTACCATACGATAGAGGGTATAAAAATGTTTCGAGGATTGTATCAAGTGCTGGCATTAGGCGTTGCTGTCGATGGGGAGTGCTTTGAAGGGGACAATATCGATTTTTATGAATAATTTTGTATTTTTGATTTTCAGAATAAAATCCAGGAATTTTTTAATCAAGTTGGTAGTGCTTCCAACAACTGGAAACTTTTTTTTTGAGTAACTCGATATGTATACCTACGAAATCCCTAAATTTTTAACGTTTTTGATGAGTTGGAACTGGAATTTACTTCAAAGAAGTTATTTAAAGTAAGTGGGGTCTCCAAATTGATATGTCGAGGTGTGTGAGAGAAGACACGATAAATCGATATAGGCGGGCAGGGGGCTTTCATCTTCTCAGGAAATATGCATACATCTTGTAAAGTTTCGTATTTATAGCTCTAATAGTTTGCAAGATCTAGGTGTTCATACAGACGGACGGACGAACAAATGATCATGGCTCAATCGCGACTCGATTTTATGAAAAGCATTTTGGGATAAAGGCAGTGGAGTAGCAAGGGAGATGCGACACCCCCAAACATCCAGCAGTCGGGAAATCTCGATAATTACTATTCATGCAGTCGGTAATTTGTTGAATCGAGTCGGCATTTTGAGGCTCATCACCCCCCACATTCAACGCTCTCGCTTCGCCACTGATAAAGGACTTAGAGTTAGCCCCACCTTCTTCTGTCCGTTACATACATTGCATTTATTTAGCATACGCGTTACACCCATATGTACAGTGTATTATAAAAGCCATAAAATCAAATTTTCTTGAAATTATTTTAAATTAAATGTTTTTAATTACAATTTCCCTTATGTATTAAAATCAAGGCACAATTTTTCATCTAATTTGAGTGAATGAATAAAATATTTGAATTCCTTTTATTCAATTTCATTAAATCGAAATTTGTTATATAATTGTTCCACATTTCCCCAAAGTCAACTAACCCATTCAAATACTTTGAAAATTCAGTGTATAACAAAATAGACAATGCATGAGAAATAATAAAAGTCAAGATGAACATATGTTGCAAGTGGCATGCAAATGTTGTGCAAAAACGTGCAACTGCAGCTTGAAGTACATCTTAAGCTGGTATTTTGTTTTTCTTCTTCTAAATAAGGCTGCTGTCAGCTTTGCAACGCATTTCCCGAGGCATGATAAGGGTGACGTCATCCCCTCTCCATCCCCACAGCTTTTCATGCATTCAAGTGTAGCCTGTCTGATTTCCAAAGGCTTCACATTTTACAAAACAATTTGTTTTGGAGCTGCCAACTTACGCCAAAGTGTAGCTGCCATGCAACATTTGCACGTGCGTGATTTATGCCAAAGTGCGTGTTTTATTGATATATGTATATATTTTCTTGAAACCTACCAAAAAACATCGATAATAACAACAATATGACAAGTTTATTGCACTTTGGATGAAAATTCAATAAATAAGCAAAAAAATTATGATGCGTTGACTTATTTGGCTGACTGTAACTTTTTTTACGGTGCAAACGTGAGCATTTAAAAGGAGTTGTTTTTCTTTTATAGGCCGCTTTTGTTGTAATGTGAACGAGGGTAGGATGAAAAGTATGCGGTCTAGCCAAGGAAACGAGTTGTTAAAGATTTTAAAGACTTTATGTTAAAAAGTGTTCAGGATTTATCACAATAT
>JBAMAX010002248.1:0-16213 GCA_037043745.1 Chymomyza amoena | reverse complement strand
AAAGCGAAATATGCGGTTTAGACAAATATCTTAGTTAGTAAAAAAAGTTTTTAATATAAGCCTAAAATAAAAAAAATTTAAAATTAAATTACGTATACGTAATATTTTGTCTTCTTGTAGAAAACAATGTTTATATGGTAAGATAGTGAGAATAAAAGATGATGAAATTTAGTTGAAGAGAAATACACAGTTAAAGAGAGCGTGTCAGAAAGACAGAGAAAAATCAAGATACAGCTAAAGGAAGAGAGTGAAATAGGAAGAGGATGACTGGATGAGAGCTCAATCAGCTCCATCTAATATTCAGCCGTAATTGAATTTATCTGTTAACAAGAACATTTTTCAAGTAACATTCTTAAATTGTATGCCATTGCCTTAAAATATACAATCCTACTCACACTGTGGGAGGTAAATGCCGAAATGTCGAAATTTAAATATATTAGTGAAGTCTGCTTTGCAAACTTCCGAATTATTTCTTAAATATTTGAGTGGGACTGCGTCAGTCTCATCACTTCTGCGTGGGCTAAGTAAAAACAACCAACCCAAACTGTAGTTATGCCATTTCCACAATTGAATTTAGAAATTTTTGTTTCACTCAAAGTGTATTTAATCTTCGACTAAGCGGTATAAGTTTTGATTGTGTTGAATATTTTTTTAATATTTTTATTTTCGTTTCCGTTTGCCGCACTCTGTTACTAGCCTCGTGCTCATCAAAATGGAAACTGTGCAACGTGCACTAAGTGTGACTGATAGTGTGGTGAGTTAGTCGGTGTTTTTTTTTTCTACGGGTTTCTGGTTTTTTGTTTTGAGTTTTTTATCTCACTGTGAGTGGCGCCTCAGCCCGCTGTTACAGCTGACAGCAGTTGCAAATCATCAGAAATTTAAATTGATTTAAATTGTTTATTGTTTTTTTTTTTGTTGTTGTTGGTGCGGCTGGCCATTGTATGTTGGCTTTTTGCTATTTGGTGGAGATTTTGAGCGGAGTTGGAGTTGAAACACAGCGGAAGTGTAGTGTAGTGCAATGGCGCTATTATTTATAAAAATAATAGAAATGCAAATTAATTTGCTGGCTTTTGTTGTGGTTAGAAACAAGTAAAAGTAAAATAAATAAAAATTGGAACATTGATAAAACTAGCAATTAGTAGGACATGTAAACTGTAGCTGTAGAAATCCCGCGGCTGCAACTTTAAATATGGCGTAATTTAAAGCGGCAATTAGCTGCCCCAAAAAGTATGCTATAAAAAACATAAAAGACTTGAGCATATCATTTGTCTATGGATTTATCTATGGCTACGGCGTTGGGTGTATGAGTGTGGGTGGCGGCACCCCCTAATGCCAAGAGGCAGTGAACGGACCCGGCGTCGCTCTGCTCTGCTCAAGCGAGCTGTCTGTACGCTCAATTGGCTGGCTTCACACGTGTATCTGTGTGTCAGTGTATCTGTGTGTGTGAGTGTGGGCGAGTGTGTGTATTTGAGTGTGAGTTTGAGTGAGTCTTGCCGTGTGCATGTGTGTGTGTGTGTGTGTGCTCTATGTCGCTTTTTATTATACGATTTCATTGTTTCTCTATGCTTTGGGTATTTTGTTTCTTGTCGGTCGTTTTTTTTTCTGATGTTTTCTTGTTTTGCTTTGATTTCAGGCGAATAATAAAATATACAATTGTAGTAGAAATATGTCAGTAAAATTCACAAAATTCACATTTTGGCATACACTGCTTGCTGTGGTCGCCACGTCGACTATAACAAGGACTACAAGGACTACTGTCTGATGTATCTGAAGCTCTTACTCAGCGTATCTGTGTGTGAGTGTGTGTGTATCTATCAGTGTGTGTTTTTGTGTGTGATTTTTATTTTTGTGGCTTTTGCGCGCACGCTTTTTGTTTTTATGTATAAATCATTTATTGTTTTTATATTCGACATACCAAGCTGACTGCGCTGCTCTGCTTCAGGCCTGGCTTGTACGCTACGGTTCGGTTTGGTTTGGTTTGGTTTGGTCTCTCTCTCTGTGCCCCGGCAGATATGAGTGCCTGTGTCTGACATTAATTGGCAGTGATTGAGGGACTTTTGTACGTACGTATATTTGTGGGTTGTGGAAATCTCTCTGTGTGTATATGTCTGTGTGTGTGTGTATATGTAAGCACGCCTTTATGAAATATTAATTGGGCTTTCACATCGACGATTCATGTGCGCGCTGGCGCCACTACTGCAAACGTGCTCCATGAAGTCTGCTTCCTCTATGCCGGCATCATTAAAGCCATAGAGACAGATACACAGCTACGGCTACATAGTATCTAGCTATAGCTAGGCTCTTTCAAGCACCTTATAACTGAATCAACGAATTGTATAACATTTGCATTTGTTGTTGATATCAATAAACCAAAGCAAATAATGCGCAAAAAGTTACTGTGCCCAAAAATCGAAGAAAGTGCTACAGTAAAGTATCTACATTTTGAAACAGACGTATCTACAATATTTATTTTGCCTAGTTATGCACAGTTTGGCAAGCACTTCAATGGAAAATTGCAAATTATCATTCGAATTGTTGATTTTGAGATTTACTTACATTTTTTTGTCTGGAAAATTGTTTATTTTGTAGCAGCACAAATTAGCTACAATTTTAAGCATAATAAATGATATGCTATTTTCAGTTATGAATTAAATATTATTTATGCAGATAATTAATAATGAAGTTGTTTGTGTGTGTTCTTTGACTTAAAATAAACAAATGTAGCTGCTTGAAGTATAGTATCTTAAAGATACAGAAACATTTAATGAAAAAGTTTCTAATGTAATTAAGGGCAGTTGTTTGCTGCGGGAAAACTAATTACTTCATTGTTAGTAATAGTAGAAAAACGCTGACTTCTATGGCGAATGGATATTTAATTGGCTGGCTAATTGGGATTTAAATAAATTGAGCTTGGAGGCAAGTTAGCAATCTCGTATAGATAACAGATCTTAGATTTTGTGACGTAGTAAAGCTGCAGTGCTTTCTGGCATGCATTTCAGTTCATAGCTTACTTCAAAGTTTGACCTGTATCAATCGATAGAGTCCAGGGAACTAATGATGCTTTTTGGGTGGCCCAAGTGGGTGCAATTCCAATGCCCTCTGGCGCGTTCTTTTGCTCAAAGTTTTTTTAAGCGGTTTAGTTGGGCATTACGCGAGTCATTCTACCTGGCTAGTAGTAGTTGGTTGTATCTTTATTTAAATCAAGTATTTTCTTTCATTTTTCAAAAATGGCATGCATTTCTTTAAAGCATTATTGCTCCTAGCTTTCTAGGTCTTCACCAAAACTTGGAATCAAAAGGATAGAAAAAAATTTAAATATTATTTCTCTGGTAATATTGTATAATTGCAGAATCCTATCGAGTCAGCAGCCTGAAAATCCGGTCGATCCGTGAAGAGTATTGATGGAGTTGGTAATAACTGCCAACCTGCTTTATGGCAAAGAATTATTGCCACTTTATGACAAAGCATTTAAATTTACTATCTTATTTTATGACTTTGCCGGAAATTGAGCTAAAAAGATGCGCTCAGCTTATGAAAGAAAATAAAAGAGAATAATTTATTTTTGGTAAGCTTTGTTTTAAAAGTGAAGTTTTAGAAAGCTTGCGTATGCTCTCAGAATAGGCCACGGCTAGTGGATTGGGGGTAATCCCAAGTAAGACAAAGCTTATGCTCTTTACCAGGAAGTATAAACTTTCTTCTCTTATAAATCCCAAGCTTAATGCACGACCTTACCATTTAACGACTCAGCCGAATAATCGGTTTAGCCCTAGACAAGGATGTATAAAGCATCCTTCTCTTATAAATCCCAAGCTTAATGGTACGACCTTACCATTTAGCGACTCAGCCAAATACCTCTGGTTAGTCCTAGACAGTAAATTGGAGTGGAACCTAAATACAGAAGATCGAAGAAAATAGGCCATGATCGCTTTATATACTTATAAGAAAGTCATTGGACTTAAATGGGGCATGTCCCTAAACATAGTGTACAGCCACTGCCATTGTCGGACCTATACTGATGTGAGTCTCGATCTGATGGCCTACCTTAGAGGGAACCAACCTTAAAAAGTTAAGAAGAGTTCAGCGAACCGCCGAAGTTACCATTAGTGGTGCTCTTTGCTCTACACCAAACGAAGCACTATATGCTATTCTAAACCCCCTGCCACTGAACAAGGTGGGGAAACAATAAGCCATTCTAACAGCTTTACGCATGAGAGAGGAGAAAAAATTGAATAACCAAGATTTTGGTCATGCAAAGATTCTTAAGGGGAACCCACTTATCCCCGAAAGCACAGACTACTGCATACCGTACGGACATTATACAACTAAATTCAGAGCCTATATTCCAACCAGAGTGGAGTGGAATACAGATATACCAGGCCCAGCGGGCTCGATAAAGGTATATAGCGGTTCCAAGCTTGACGACCATGTAGGTGGAGGCGTCTACTTTGAGGATTTCAACATTAGAACTGCTTTGCGACTCCCGGAACACTGCAGTGTTTTTCAGGCAGAGGTCACTACAATCCGGGAGGCTTTAATAACAATAAGGAACCTACAAGCTCGAAATAAGAACATTTGTATCTATTCGGACAGCCAAGCGGCTATTAAGTCCCTAGCTTCGATGACTTCGTGTATGAAGTCAGTGAATAACTACCGCTTGTCTCTAGGGGAGATTGCTGAGCAATTTTCAATTCACCTCATGTGGGTCCCAGGACATAGGGAATTTGAGGGAAACTGTATTGCGGCTAAACAAGGAACTACCAGCATCCTCCTTCAAGACAAGGAGGGCCTGGCTATACCCTTGGCCAGCTGTAAACTAAGAATACGGAATTTTTCGCTCTCTGTGCAAATAAAACGAGGAATCGGACATCCAACAAGTGTAGAATCTCTCGGCAAACCTAGCCAACATACTGCAGTAAAAGAACCAAAAACTTTGCTGTCTAAATAGAGCCCAGTGCTTATCTGTTGTCCATGCCATCACGGGACACTGGTTGGTAGGAAACCACGCATCCAGGTTAAATGCTCCCCACCAAGACTTTCGTAGAAGCTGTGGCGATGAGGAGGAGTTGGAGACGGTGGAACACTTTTTCTCTCACTGCTCTGGATTGGGCAGTAAAAGATTTAGGTTGCTAAAGTCACACTTCTTTGACGAAATGCCTTTTAAGGTTTATTCAGGCAGCCGGATGGCTTCTTCATCTATTATAGGGGACCTCTCAAATGGTGAATCAGCCCACTCTAGCTGTATCGCAACGGTCCTATCCTTGGCATAAGTGAGTTTGGACGTCAGTCCCAACTACCGCCCTAACCTAACCTAACCTAGATTTTAGATTGAGGTAATGATGCTATTAGAGTTTAGACAGACGACTTTTTCATATTTTAACATATTATGCTTTCTCTTATAAAGCTTTCACTAGAACAAAATATTCTTGGTAATAAAATATTTTGCGACAAGTTTCGAACGGATGCATAATTTTGCTGCAATGGAACAAACATATTTATAGGCCTATAAATTCCTATTTTTATTTATTCCACTTTTTTTTTATTACAATTGGCTGTTCATAGCGATTTTAGTTTCAAAAATATTTGTTATGTATTTCCCATATCTACTGCCTGTTGTAGTTACAACGACTGAGCATACCTTTAAAATTCTATATAATTTTTTGCTTAATATGTGAAAAACCCATAACTACTCTTCCAAGCAATAATCTGTAATTTTCTAGAATTATTTTTGGCGAGGTTTTTTAAAACTAAAAAAATCGTAAATAGGACACCTTAAAAGCAAGTTGCTCATAAAAAATGTAATATCCCACAAAAATTTTGTTTATCGGCGCAACTTATGGCTTGCCAACATTATGCTTCAAATAATTTTTACAGTCAAATAGCATAATTTTATGTTAAGATCAAGAAATGTAAGCATTTAATTTTATTATTTTAATTCTACTGAAACATAAATGTTTTTATATTTTTTTTTTTAGAGTACAACTGATGATATCAAATATGTAAATTTATTATACGCAATAAACCAAAGTACTTACTCGGTTTAAGCCAAGATGCGGCTTAACCTTGAAGTGGTTCCCGCCTTCACCTCCATCTCCAATACGGTCCTTTCTGTCTTTGTCTGTGCGAATTGTGCACTGAGCTTTGGAGCTGCCTCGCGGTTGGCATCTGCTGCTGCTTTGCGTCTTGGCAAAAAGCTTTGGGTTTAATTAAAAAAAAAAAAACCCTATATAAATGTGTGCTGGTATATGAATGTTTTGTGTGTTTGAATGTGCGAGTGTGCGATTGTGTGTGTGTGTGAGTGTTAGAGTGTGCGGCATGCAATAGAAATGTAGCTTTGGTTATTGCTTTTGCCGTTGCTTTGGTTTTGCTGCGGTTGTTGCCGCTATAGTGCGTATATATGCCACTGATTTCAACGCCGACGCCTTCACAGCGCCAGGAGCAGGAGCGGATAAGATGGCGGCAGGGGCAGCGCATGAAAGCGAAATTTACCACTGCCAGCCGCAACGGTGCGGCCTTTGTGTTGAATTGAATCTTATATTAAAGATGTTGCAAAGAGCGCAGTACTGCACAGTGGTCGAAATGCGCGATTTGGTTGGAATTTTTTAAATATTAAGTGTGTTTGATTTAGAGAGAGCTTAGATTTTCCATTATTAAGGGTACTCACTAGGGTGACAGCCGCTAGTATGTGGTAGTAAATTTTTAAACCAACGATATCGATAGCTTAACGCCTACAAATTTTCCTTTTTACCTACATATAGCGCCTGTAAAATTTATGATATGAATGCAAAAGTAGCGGCCAAACCGTAAATTTGACTAAAACATGTTCCAAATATAATCGATGGGAATTTCATTTATCTACACTTAAGTAAAAAATAATCAATATCAGTTTAATACAACCAGAGATATTTGCTGATAAAAAGAGGCACTTTTTTTATAATTTAGATAAATAAATTTTTAGAAATATCTCGAATCCCGTTTCATGAATAATATTTCGACTGCATTATTGGTTTTAGCTTGTCATTTTACTACGGAAGCGTCCAAAATCATGTAGGATACCAAAAGTATTTAAAATTTGTAAACTGTTTGATAAATTTTAGGGCTTACCAAAGTTATGCAAGCCAGCTCAATATTTATTAAAAGTTATTTGAAGAGAGACATAAGACTGACTGAACCAAAATTTGTTTGATTGGAAAGAAGTCTTTATAGTTTAAGTAGAACAATACAGTCAAAAATGAGGAAATAGTTCATTGTTGTTGCTCTCGTTAATTGGATTGTTTTGCATTGATGCCTCGCTATTAGAATAGTTCATTACTAGGGTACTTTTGCCTATATGCATTTTCGCCCGACAAGGTGAAGCGAAGGAAATTAAATTACGTTATGAGTTCAGAACTTTACATGAAATTTATGCTAAAATTTCCATAATTCTACCACAGTTTGAATGAAAAAAAAAAATTTAATTTTCCAAATAAATTTGGTGTTTATGTAATTAAATCACAAAATGTGAAAAATTTCAAAAACTTAATACAGACCTTACTTAATAAGAGCTTCAAGTTCAATCTCATGGTTTGTATATATATATAAAAAGAGTTCGATTCTTTTTAAAGTTGTTTACCAATAATGAATCAAAAATTTTATTCCTCATAAGATTTTGAAACAAATCTAGTGCTCAACCCTGTTCAATGTAGTGCATACAATTACAAAAAAAAAAAGTTTATAAAACTAAAAGAGTCGCTTTACTAGCAAACCGAACTAACAATTCAACAATCAATAACGACTTATTAAGAGGAATAAGATTAAATAAGAAATATTATTATTAATTTTTTTAAAGTGTTAAAATATCGAATTAGATATAAAGGGTTTTCCAATGAGAGGTGTTATTTTGGTATTCAAAGAAAATGTAATTTTTTGAGATAAATGATCGGATGTTTATTTCATAATAAAGAGGAAGGTATGCCGTAAATAATGAAAAACAACATCAGCCAAATGACCACCACAACCACGCCTACAGGACCATATCCTTTTCATGAAATTTTCCATAACCAAATCGCAAAGTGGCTATCCTATGTCCTCGATAGCCTCACGAATTCTATCTTTGAGGTCTTGAATCGACCCCAAAGGAAAAAGTCGCAAGGGGTTAAGTCACAAGATCTCGGTGGCCAATTGTGATCAACTCTTCGAGAGGTAACACGGTACGGAAGCTTTTCCCGTAAAAGAGCAATGGTTTCGTTACTTGTGTGGCACGAAGAGCCATCTTGTTGAAAGTAATCGATGTCCACATCAATACCATCCAAATCCGACCATGAAAAATCATTAATCATTTCTCGATCCATTTACCGTAACTGTTGATCCAACCTCATTTCGAAAAAGTAAGGTCCAATGACCCCACCGGACCATAAACCGCACCAAACAGTCACACGTCGGGGATGGAAGCTTCTCAACAATAACTCTTGGTTTTCCGAGCCCCAGATGCGACAAATTTGCTTGTTGGCGTAGCCACCCGGGTGGAAATGGGCCTCATCAGTCAAGATGATTTTTCGATGGAATTCCGAATCATTTTCATGCATTTCAAGGACCCAATCAGCAAAGACACGATGTTGTTGTTGATGGGCCGGCTTGAGTTCTTGTGTTAACTGAACTTTATAAGCCTTAAGACCCAAGTGTTTTTGCAAGATACGGTGTAATGATGTTTGTGGAATGCCCAATTCCAAAGAACGACGAGGAATGGGCATACCTGGGTTTTCTTCATGACTTTGGCCTGCAGCAATATTCTCAGTTGTTCTTGAGCGACGTGCACGGGTTTTATTCTTCACATCACTAACTTGTCCCAACAGCTCGAATTTTTCCACCAATTTCTGTATTGCAGTTCGACAAGGTGCTACAGCATGTATCGTTCCATTTTTAGTAATGGCGTAGTTTCTACTTGTCAAATGTCAAAGAATAAAAGCTTCAAAAGTGACAGCTACCGAATTACAGAGTGATTCAAAATAACACATCTTGTTGGAAAACCCGTTACCATCCATAAGTCCCAAAAAGCGAATTTATCTCTACCCAAATGAGTATTCCCGAGATTTTGACATTTATTTTGTATTTGAGAGTCGTTATTGTTTATGGTTTTTCTGCTTTTTTTTTTTTTTTGCAAAAATTCCTTTTATGCTCTCAAAAACCTCAAGAATAAAAACACATTTAATTTAAAAGTGGTTTGGATTTTTGTGGCTACTCTTTATAGGTTTTAGAAAACAAAATTATATTTAGTAAAATTTGAAGGTTTTTAAACCCTTTTTAAAGTTGCAGTTTTAGTTAGATCCACAATATCGACCACTGTGCGGAGGTCGGCGGCATTGGCAGTGACGTTCGCGGTACTGCTGTTGTGTGTGTGTGTGTCGAAATAATAACAACAATTCTAACAAAAGAGCACAAGGAGCACAATAACCATGGCAACAGCTGCAACAGCAGCAACAACAGCAACACTCGACCAACAGCAACAACAATTACACGTTGTATTTGTGTGTGTGAGTGATTGTTGTGTGGCGCAGCAAATGTTTGAAGCGGAAACTCAAAGCGCGTAAACCGGAAACTGCTGTTTAATGGCACCGCGCATGCAAAGCTCAAAGCCAAACCTCGCTTTGCAACACTAGCAGCAGCGGCAGCAGCTCAGCCTGCCAATATGTACCAAAATGGCGAACGACCGAGAGAGATGCAGAGTGAGTGAGAGAGAGAGAGTCAGACTATATTGCGTCGACAGAGCGCATAACAACAGGAAATGAAATTTAATTCATAGAAAACAATCTGCAATATGCACAAAGTGTAATTAAAATTTTCGTTCAACTGCGACGACGACTACAACGCTGAGGATGAGAACGAGGATGACGACTTTGGCCGTGTTATTGTTTAGTTGCCATTCTTATAGTACGCCATTGTTGTTTTTGTCATTTTTAATTAAAGTGATTGATTCCAAAAGCTTCTTGCTGCAGTACAAGTTGCTAGTAGTAGTTGGCTCAACCATTGTATAGCGTAATTTCATTTAATTTGATTACCCAGCCCGCCGAGTTGTACTCCAAGCTATTATTCACCAGCGGCGCCTCTAAGCAGGCTACATTTTCTTAAAAAATGATGGCGTTAAGGCCCTGCGCTTAACAGTCTTGTGCGCGGCTAAACAAATCGACATAATTTTTGGGTTTTTGTTTTGTTTGCCAGCATTACCCGTACCCGTACCCCCAGCCAACCATCCACTCACATAGATGATACTCACACTACATACTGTATCCGCCATTTAACTTGGCCTTGTCAATCGCTGGAAGGCTTAGTGTGCGCCAAAGTTGTACGCCTGAAGTTATCTATGTCGGAGCGTTTTCGGAAAATGCAAGCGTTAGCATATTAGATTGCCATTACTGCTTGTCAAGGATTATGTGTCTTAATTTTGTGTTAAAGGCTTTGCGCATTTGCTGGCCCTCCTCTATCGCTATCCCTACGATATATTTTGCGCTATTTGCCCATTACACTAAATACACAGCGAGAATATTGCTATTGGATTTTTAAATTAATTTTTAAATAAAATTTCATGGCATGTTGAAAATTTCGTTTAGGCTAAGGCCATCCGAAATTGGGAATCACCTGCATGAATTGATGCATCCCCAAACGATAATGTTTATTATAAATTATTATTTTAAAATTATTTTTATTACTGCATTTTAATAATTCATAATATTGCTTGTAAATTTTAACCAACCTACGTCGTAGTTTGACCTATATGTATGTGTTTATGTGTGTAGGTTTGGGGGAATCTACGTAAATAAATAATCGGGGTTTTAATCCAGCGGCCGCTTCAAACTAACCTATCTATTATAAATCGAAAAAATTTTATTCCTGTATATTCCATCTAAGAAACCTACCTATAAGTTCTGCACATTTTCAAACAGAACGATTAAAATTTTGCTTGTATTCCCTTAAAACAAATTTAAAAATATCCTTTTGATTATCTTGACTAATGAAACCTAAATTTATTACTTTTGTAATATTAGGTATTCGAAAAAATTCGGTTACAAATTTTACCAAAAAGGATATACTTTTATTTTTATATTTGAAACAAAGTTTAGTTAAGAGGTGACTCTTGGTGATGTAAACCATGATGTTCTACAAATTCTGGTGTGCATGGCGAGAATGTTGAAATGCTGTTTACCAAGTTGGACTACTCGAACCGTCTGGGCATAAGCTTCATTGCAGAGCAACACAACTGCACGAATTTGATGGAACTCGCTGTGGACTATATCAGCCATCATTTTGTGGATGTAAGTCAGAGTCTGGAGTTCCCACAACTAGATGCTGATCGGTTGGAAAAGTATCTGTCTAGTGATGACCTTCAAGTGCCATCTGAGGAACATGTGTTTCAAAGTCTAATGGCTTGGTTGCGCATTGATGAGCCCGCTCGTAAAAAGCACATCCCAAAACTGTTGGCCAAGTTGAGGCCGCCACTAATGAAGCCTTCTTTTATTCATGAACATGTGGAGAGCGTGTACAGGGCAAATAATTGTCAGGATTGAAATATAGAAGCATATGACGACTGTTATTAATTGGCAGGAGGAAGAGAACGGCAAGTAATGATTGTTTACTGGCAATTGGTAAACGTAGAAATAATGATCTAAATGCGGTACTACTTCATGAAGGAAAAAACAGCTTGATTATTTTGCCAACCAACTAGTTAAAATTGACTTATGACTAATACAATTATAATAAACTATACCCATACCTATATATAACCATAAATATATTACTATAAAGTAAAATTTAAATCACAAATAAAATCAGATACAATTGCAAAAGTTGCAGCTGCTAGTATATACATATGAGCCCTTGAACAAGTTGTGAATTATAAGGTTTACTAATTGAAATCATCGTCAAAATATTTTAATATGTCGTAAGTGTATTAATTGCATAATTTTTGTAGACAAACACGGCCGACATAAATTGATGACTATAAAATTCGAATATAAAGTCCTAATATATACAAATCTATATAAAGGGTGATTCACTAAGACCTTTTTTTTCAATAGGGATTTTCGTGTGGATCACGCGTGATCATGCAAAGACTTACAGCGAACAACGTTTCTAATGCTTGTACTACGAAAATCAAGGTTCTACAGAGAATGTTTTCGTGCGCTGAGATCGACTTATGGTCAACATAACCGACCCATCGAACCCACAATTCGTAACACCATCACCAAATTTGAAACCAGTAGTCATTGTTTGATGATACACGACCAAATCGACCACATCCAGCACGTAGTGAAGAGAATATAGCGGCGGTAGCTGGCAGTGTTCACTATGACCGCGAGGAATCGATTCGGCGCCGATCGCAACAGCTTGGCCTGTCGTATTCAACCACCTGGCGCATTTTACACTTAGATCTCGGCTTGAAAGCATACAAAATTCAACTCAGGCAAGAATTGAAGCCGAATGACCTTCCTGCACATCGCCGTTTTAGTGAATGGGCTCTTGGTAAGATCGATGAAGATCCGTTGTTTTCGACCAAAATTTTGTTCAGTGATGAGGCCCACTTTTGGCTCCACGGCTTCGTGCCGCATCCAAGAAATACAACGGTTTGGTGCTGTCTGTGGGCTGGTGGAATCATTGGTCCGTTTTTTTTTTTAAATGAGCAAGGTGGAAACGTTACCATCAATGGCGCACGCTATCGGACCATGTTAACGGACTTTTTGCTGCGAGAAATTGTTGCCCGTGATCTCGATGACATTTGGTTCCAACAGGATGGCGCTCCGGTCCACATTGCCAATGAAACAATGGCTCTTTTGCGAGGTCAATTTGGTGAGCGATAAATTTCACGTACGGGACCCATACTTTGACCGCCAAGATCGTGCGATATCACACCGCTCGACTTTTTCTTTGGGGTTATGTACAGTCAAAAGTTTGTGTGGACAAACCAGCAACGATTGAGGCCTTGGAAGCCGACATTACTCGTGTTATTGGCCAAATACCAGTGGAAATGCTTGAACGAGTCATAGAAATAATAAATAAAGATGCCATTATTCCTTTGAAATTTGCATACGCCAAATCATTAAAAAAAAAGGTGTTTATGAATCACCCATTATAATCATCAATAATTTGTATTCTCATTGAATTATCATTAACAATGCCGCGACCAATACGATTGAATCTTTCCCGACAAAGCCGTAAAGCAAGAAGGATACGAAACATTGCGAATGAAATGACTGATGAAGCTCAAGGAATTGCCCGTGAAGAGTCTTGCGATTTCCGCCAAACACTGCCAGTAATTTTAAGTTCAACGCCTGCCGACGAAATAAACTTCAGCTGCAAACAAACATGAGAGTTGTATTGCTTAATGATACATCAGCTGAAGATTTCTCTCAGCAATTGCTGACTATCGGTAATGGTCGAGTACCGATCGACGAATCGAGC
The DNA here is from genome assembly GCA_037043745.1 of Chymomyza amoena. Lineage (NCBI taxonomy): Eukaryota > Metazoa > Arthropoda > Insecta > Diptera > Drosophilidae > Chymomyza > Chymomyza amoena. The sequence continues at coordinate 2,788 of JBAMAX010002248.1, read as the reverse complement.
GGATTGATTTCATTTCCTCAGAATTTCGGTAACTTTGTCTGATCGAAAGACGAACTTATCAATGAGTATTGAATTATTTTGTAATCTCCTTGAATTCGGTCTGCCGTGCTTTGATTAAATAACGGGTAATTTTTTTGCTGGTATCTTTTTGGCAACACTGTTTTTGACAGATCACGCGTGAATCGTGTCTTGTGTCATTGGCAAACTTGTTCAGTTGGTCTATAATTTAACCATGAATCGAAGAACTGAAGCCACACGACCTCCCACAACGTCTTAAATTTGCTGAATGGAAGTTGATGAAGATCCATTTTATCGAATAATTGTGTTCAGCGACGAGTCTGATTTCTCGTTGAATGGATACGTCCACAAGCAAAATTGCCGCATCTGGAGTGAAGACCAGCAATAAGCATTGCATCCCGAAAAAGTCACTGTTTGGTGTGGATTATTAGCAAGTGGCATAATCGGGCCGAACTTCTTTAAGGACGACAATGGCCGGAACGTTACTGTGAATGGCGAGCGCTACCGTCTGATGATTGACGATTTTTTTACCCCAAAACGGAAGAATTTGACATGCCTGACACGTGGCTTCAACAAAATGGTGCCACATGGCACGCGAAACAATGGCCCAATTCAAAGACGCCTTTGGTGAACAGTTAATCTCACGTTTTTGGCCCGTCAATTGGCCGCCTAGACCGTGTGACTTAACGCCTTTGGATTATTTCTTGTGGGATCATGTTAGGGCTTATGCCTACAGGGATAAGCCAGCAACGATTGACGCACTGGAAGCCAATATTGAAGCATTTAGTCGTGAAATACCGTTCGATATGTTGGAAATGGGCCATCTAAAGCGGAGCCGCGGCCAACATTTGCATAACATCATCATCAAACATTAAATTATATTGATCGTTCTATCGATTCCAATAAAGTTTTCATCAATTTTTTCAAATTTCCAATAAAGTTTTCATCATTTTTTTTAAATTTTTTGTGTTTTTTTTTTGAAAATCAAATTCTTTACCTCTTAAAAAATCACTTGTTATAACAAAAAAGTAATCCATAGCTGCCAGGGAATTAGCATCCTACAGCATTTTTTTGTGATTCAAAGGAAAATAATAGAGCATACTTTAGTCGACATGTTCCGACCATCACACAGCTCTCTTTGCAGCAGTGCTGTTGCTACTAACGTAAGTTTCCTGCATTTTGGCGTCTCCTAATTAAGTAGTTACGTGATTTCGCACTTTGCACTTTGATTTCTCTCAGTGTACATTTTCTCATTTTGGTTCGTTACAGTTTTTGTCAGCTTAATGCTACTGCGCTTATCAAAGCAGCCAATCATCAATGTTGTATCGCATTGCTGCTGCTTTTGCCGCTGCTGAGTATGGCTAATAAACTTGGCAAGTCGAATGGGTTTGGGTTAGGGCACGGATTCGGTGTACAGTTTGGAGAGTGGGTTTGGGGTTTGTGCCCAATGAGGAAGAAGAAGAAGCAGAAGCAGCAGACGAGACTTGATCTGAGTTGCTGAATGTTGCTCAGTGACCAATATTGCTTTCAGTTGTACAATGTCCAGTGCTCGTTTAGTTTAATGCACATTTGAAAAAGTTTGTTTCGCCACTGTGCTGTCCGTCGGGCTTCACACATTAATATTTCAAATTGTGGCATTCGAACAGCAGCAGCAAGAGCAGTGGTGGGCAGAGGAGGAGAGTCCTGCAGAACCAGCAGCATTAGTAGCATCAGTAACATCTTGTCGTTGGCGCTGGTTTTAGCTTTTCATTTTTATGTCCCAAACCATTTTTTTTGTTGGTTTTTTTTTTGTTACTTGTTGTTTGCGTCATGTCCGAAAGCTGATGAGCAAACTGTGTTAGCCAACTCACAGAACACTCCAACTTTCACACACACACACAGATATGCACATACACACGCACACAGTTACACACACACGCATAACGAGACAAACTTAAAAAATCTTGTTTTATGTTAAAAGCAAACCAAAGTAATAAAAACAGCAAATGGCAAACAGTAAGCAAAAAGTTTTGACATTTCGTTTTGGGTTTTTGGTTTCGGCTTTCGTATATACTATATTTTTTTGTTTTTTGGTTTTTGTTGCTATTGTTGTTGTTGTTTTTACTGTTATTTACTGACACTTTAATTGAAAAAGGGCCAAATATTTTGAACTGTGCATTTGAGTCAATTTAGCAACAATATTTGTTCATTTTGGTATCGTTTTTGATTATTGTTTTAAATTTTCCAAAAAGTTGTCAAAGTGCAACCTAATCGAAATCGAAACCAATAATTTTGCCATTGCTCGCTCTCTTCCTGTCATATCCCACAACTCCCTCTCAAAACCGTATCCTATATGTATCTGTGTGTATCTCTATCTTCTTTGTTTGACTGTAGCTGTGTGTATCTGTGTGTGCATCATCAAAACTAATTTCACATGCTGTGTTGTCTTTTGTGGCTTCGGTTCATCGCTCATTGTCACATTGTCAAATGTCGTTTGGCTGATGCCAATGAGTTTTACTGGGTTTACTGATGCTCTGGGCCCGGTTATTGGCTTTGGCATGAGTTTGGAGCAGAACGGGTTGTGGCTCACTACACTCACTTGGTTTCATTTGCCAGCTGCCATTTTGTGTATTTGAGCAGAAATTTTGATTTGTCTGCAACAGGAAATCAAAATTTCTAATAAATACACAAAATGGCAACTGGCAAATAGCAAGTGAGTGTAGTACAACCCGTTCTGCCATTTTGGATGACTGTATAAATATATCTTTAAAAAAATTTGAATCCTTTCAAC
>JBAMAX010002247.1:0-141928 GCA_037043745.1 Chymomyza amoena | reverse complement strand
CTTTAGTTTTACTCCTTCATCTCATAATATTCAGCAATTACGTTCATCTAACGACCAGATATGCAGAAGTGCCCGATTAAGCCTAACAACGAGGCAGAATTACCAGGCTAGCAACTTAAGTTTAATAAGTGGCTTTTAGAGTGTTTCTTTTTGTTAAGTAACGTTTGCTTTTGAGAAAAATTTCGTATAATTAGTGATGCCAAAAACCAAGAGCCAAAATAAGCTACAGTTGAAAAAAAAGTTGCTAAAATAAGCTAAAAATCAACATAAATATGCTAAAAAAAAGATAAACGGAAATGCTTTCAAAAATAGAAGTTTTCCGTTGTTTAAATACTTAAATATTTTATTACATGAAATTACTAATTATTTATTGAATTTAATATTTATGAGGTTCATCATTAAAAAGAAACATTTCTGTGAAATTAAAAACCAAAATAAAATAACGAAATAACAATTTTTTTAAAATTTTGGTATTTTTATCACTAGATCATTTCCGTAGTAAAATGCTATATTTAAACCGAAAATGCAGTCCAAAAATTGTTTTCTGGCATGGATTTATGGATATTTCGAAGTAACCAATTTTCGAAATTAAAAAAAAAGTCTTCTTAAAAACAAATAATAATAAAAAAATATAATCGATTTTATATGTAACTTATTTTAGCCAAATTCATGGTAATTATGTTATTTTGCTACTCATATACATTTTTTGTTTTGTTTTTAGCACATTTTTAAGAAAAATTCTATTTCGAAACTAAATTTTCATATTAAAAAAAAAATTGCATACATTTTTCAGTCATAAAGTTTGATCGATTACGAATTCGAATTGAATTAACATTGAGTTCCATGTTAACGCTGTTTCTTTATCCAGTTATGACCCTTGTTTGTTCCAATTCCGATCATATTAGGATTGTTGAAGTTTAGTCTTGAGACCTTAATTTTTCACAGAATTTAAAGGATTTAAAAATAAGTGCCAATATGTATGGGATAAAAAAAAAGAGAGAAGACGTACCGATGAAAATACCTTTTATGTAGCGATACATTAACGATACTATTAAAAAAATATCGATAAAGCTTCTTAGCTAAAACAAGCTAAATGGAAATTAAAAATATACTAGATTTACTAATGCTTAATGTGAGAAAATTTATAAGCTTTTTAGTTTAAAATATGCTAGATCGAGCTATAAACAAGATAAAATGGCAATACTGCATATAATTCCATAAAAGATCAAGTTTTGGACTTTTTCAATTAAATTTTTTTTTCTAATTTTTCAATAGAGAATTAAAATTAAAAGTTTTAACTTTTTATTAAAAACAGTAGTTTTTCATACTTTTGGTTATTTACAAATAGCTGTTTAATTTTCTATCACACTACAAGCGCTAAATTCTAATAAAAACAGTGAAAGAAATACTAACTAGTGTGTAACTGGTATATTTGAGCGCTTTTTGCAATATGTTTTGGGTGAAGCTGCCCTACTTTTTGAACTAAAAGTCTGCGTCGGGCAGAACTGCACAAATTGTTAATTTAACACTTCTGTATTTCTTATATCAATGTCAGGGTGGGGCAGAAGTGCAAAATTTTAAATATTTGACAAGTTGAGCTTCTGCTCAACAAACTAAAACCGAAAATAAAATAATTTTTGTAAATCAATCCTATAAGTATCTTCAAGCTAGTTTTTTTTTAGTATTAGTTAAAGTAGCTTTGTATAAAAAATACTAAAAAATTTGGTACATACCGCCTGCAGCTTAGGCGGCTATTTCCCAATTATGCAGCACGTTTAAAGTCTATTAAAAATTTCTAGTAGCAGCTTCCTGCTGATTAGTGTAAATGGGCTTTAAAAGGCTTATTGAGTATTTAATATGTCCCCCCTACTTGTGTCTTCGCCCAACTTAAATGCATAAAATGGTATGCAAAATTGTGGCAAGAGGCAAAGCGGCGGCGTACATGGTCAACAGCATCCGATAGAGCTTCTTTGCATATGTGTGTGTGTGTGTGCGATGTCTTTTATGGTAATAAAGTGTTAACTTACAGAAAACAACAGCTACTACGATGACGTCGACGATGACAATGGCCCAACTTCGAACGTGGCTTCCACATGTTCTTCACCGCCTTCTCATATGCAAAGAGGCAAAGACGAGACAAAAGGTCAGAACCTCAGAGCGAGGCTGCCGCTTGACTTTCATGGCTTTTAAGTGCCCCTTTTTGCATTCCATATTGGGCAATGGGGGCCTTACTTAGTCGTTGTAACTGTCATTGTTGTTGCTGTTGTTGTAACTGTTATTCAACGCCGTGTAAACAATGCTGACTTAACGGCACTTCAAACGAAAAAAAATACTGCAAAAAAATACTAAAACTAATGAAGGTATCCAAGGAATTGTTAAGTCAGGAAATTCTGAAAATTTTCGCGTTGGCCTTCAAGTTAAGTGCGTAAGTTTGACTTGCAGCTCGCAAAGTCCGGATTCAAATGAGCACGTGACAGAAAATCTTTGGAATGCAACTTTCGCAAAAATGCGAAAATCTTTAATGTTGCGTTTGACCCAAACTTTTTAAAGACAACTATTTGGAAAAGAAAATAATTGGAAAATCCAAAAATATTTGACACACAACCTAAGCCCGGGTCGACGAGAGAAAAGTAGGGGCCTAAAGATGACTTTCAACAGGCCTTAGGAACACTTCTTTTTTGTTTTAGTCGAAGGGCCCTATAGATATGTATGCGATGATGTCTTTTTATGCATGAGTGATGTTGATCCCATAAAATAGTCTGGGATCGCCGAATGATAAAAATGATTTGTGATGTTTTCCCAAAAATTAGTAAAATAACTTAGACAAAAATTACGATCACTTGGACGTATCTATGATCTATGATCCTCCAATTGGATAAGGGGTCATGCTTTCCAAAAAATGTATTCATGATTTCAAGGATTGTGATCAGTGATCCCCAAAATGATACTCGCAAATGAATCAAAGAAATACTACGATATCTTAGAATGATCAGTGATCACCATAAAATATATGATAAAAAAAATTTGATTTAAAAAGCAATATGATCTGATGAGCTGATCAGCGATCGCCGAATGGATTTTTTTATACATGAGAGATGTTGATCCCAAAAAATAAATCGAAAGGACTTAGAGAAAAAGTACGATCACGTTTGGTCATGCTGTCCAAAAACAGTAATCGTGATATAAAGGATTGTGATCCCACAATTATATGTACCTTCAAATGAATCAAAGAATTTTTACGGTTTCTTGGAATGATCAGTGATAAAAATATATAAATTACATAAAAATATTAGGTTTAAAAATAAATATTATTTGTTGAGCTGATCAGCGATCGCCGAATGGATCGTATCTTAATGATCATGGTGATCATGATCTTGATCACTAATATAAAGGCTTATAATCCCTATGAATTGGTTACACTATAGGTTAGGTTAGGTTACACCGGTTGATCCCTGGTGGGAGTCACACATAGACTGCATAGTCCTTTGTGGAAATGGAGGATGCGGCTGGTGTACAATGCACGTTAGTTTTTTCTTAGATATTACAATCTTTATGCGCGTAAGGCGGGGCAGCGGCAGATGAGATGCTCCAGAGTCTCTTTGGTCTTTTTCTCAATACACTTCTTCCATTAGCTTTGTAGTTCGCAGTCTAGGTCTACAGAACTCAACCACAATTTGGCATCGGGTACTGTTGTTGTTGTTATTGTAGCAGTTGATGTACAACTGTTCTGGCCTGCTCCAACCAGTACAGAGGGGTGACCGCTGGCGACACGCAGAGCGGTATTATTCCCTCCGTGCCCGTCGTTGGTAACAGTCACGCTCTCTAGCGTCTTTGGGCTGACATCTAAGCCCGAGTTCTTTCCTTAGAGGACTCCAGCGCGAGGGGGTTTGGTTTCATTTAGTTGGGAACCACCTCATAGCATTTTATGCCTGCTGCCAAGCACCTCAATTCATGGCTCCAACATAGCAACACCAGGCTTTAAAATCCGGATACTGCTACGCTGTTGCCTCAGCTAGACCGTGCACTGGTCCAAGCGTCGAGGGAGGACAAGTTCCTGAATCTGGTGCTTGAGCCAGTACACAGTCTATTGCCCAGCCGGCACCCTCTTGGAGGGTTCAACCAGATGATTAAAATATAAGCTAGCTTAAAATATAAGTACGATTTTTTTCTTGAAGTGATGCTTTGGCTTGGCTATAAAATTAGTTGGGCTCAGTAGAATCTTAAGAATGCGCTGATTAGTCCATGGACATTCATTAGCACGATGTCTTGATATGACCAGTGATCGCTAAACTGATCAGGAACCTTGCTACCAATAATAAATATTCATGATCCCTAGCATTGGTTATAAAATCTAATATGGATTGCTTGGCCAGTGATCTTGATCACGAAAGTACGTAAGTTATTAGTGATCGTCAAATTAGTCAGAGATCTTGCTCCTAAATTAAAGATAACTGAACCCTTGTAGTTAATATCATCATTATCATTAGCGAGACAACCCTACTCGGAACTATGGATTGTTTGGCTAGTGATCTTGATTACGAAAGTAAAGTAGCTAGTGATTAGTGATCGCCAAATTAGTCTGAGATCTTGCGCCTAAATTGAAGATTACTAAACCGTTCTCTACGATATCATCATCACTATCATTGGCGAGGCAACACTGCTCGAGTCTGCTGGAACTTTCGCCTTCATTCGTCGCGATCTCGGGCTTATGTTCTCCGACATATCAGTCCTAAATCCTCTGCAGCTTGATCGAACCCATCCAACCATCTCAACTTCAGTCGGTCTCTTCTTCGGTTACCTACACACTGTCCAATCATTACTTGTTGTGGAGGATATCTATTGTTTGCTCTAATTAGGTGGATTATAAGAATAAATTACAGAAAAAGTAAAACTTTCTGTGATCATCAATAATCGCCCCAATAATTTCGGATTCATGAACAATTGGTTCAGTGATCAAGGAAATTCTATAAACGCTTCACTAATCACTGAACTGTAGCTGAGCGCTCCAATTATTTTAATTACACTTATAACTTGATCCCTGATGCCGTGATCCGCTAATAAAACTATTTTATGAACGAATTTTCTTTGCCTTAGCTTCTGCTCAACCCAAATCCTAGGCAATTATTTTTATTGGTGAGAAACCCGGTCCGTCCAGTTCAGTCCAGCTTAATCACTGCACCGCTAAAACGGAAGTCAGAAAAATGTTTCATTTTTGTTGTTGTGATGCAATCACTTAGCTAGTTTAAAAGCCAGTTGCAAGTTGGGAGCTCGCACCACCCGGCCACGCCCAAGTATTTTCAAAAAGAACTCAATTAAAAAAGTATTCAGGTAGCCAACGGCTATCACAAGGTGGACTGACCAACCAGTTCATGCCACACACTGTTGCAAGATGGGACAGCCAGACGAAGGAACAACAAAACTATAAAACCCGACGTAATTATTTTAAGGCGTTAGACTAGCGATAAGGTCTATAAGTTGATGCATTTCTTCGACATGGACGCGGAAAGTAAACAAAGTTGTTTTTTCTTTGTATACTTAAGCCGTATCTCATTGTCAGTGCCAAGCAAAGAGTAGAGCATTTGGTATCTGTATCTATATCTTGTAGTTGCTTAAAGTTTGGTTAGTTTGCTTGCCACATTTGATCAAGTTTTATCGGCTTATCGGTCAACAGACGACGACGTCGGCGGCTCAGCCAGATGCAACAAAACGTTGCAAAGATAAAAGCCTGCTCATGCGGCACACAACTTGGCCATGGCTGCCTCTATGGTAGTTTAAGTGGCAGTCAAAGTAGATCGATCGATCCAACCAACCAACCGACTCTGGACGATATCTCCACTCGCTAATCTTGTGGTTTTGTAAAGTTTAAAACTGGGCGCGTTTGTTGTGCAAGAAAAATAGAACATGAAAAATGAGCGGCGATCGACGATGACGCTGACGTCGACGTCAACGACGACGCCAACAATAATGTTGACGACGTTGTGGCAATGTCAGCAGGGGCATGGAGCAAGAGGCGGGGGAGCAGCTGAGTAGCAGTCGTAGCAATTTGTTATAAAAGCCGCACAGGCCCCAATGCCCACTGCGGCAGCCAGCTAACCAAGACAAAAGACTCTGGCGCAGACGATTGCATTTATTGGATCTGTCTGTCTGGAAGTCCTTCACGCTGGATGTCTGTCTGGATGTCGTCTGAATGTGTGCCCCAGTCTGTCTTTGTGTCTCTGTGTCTGTCTCTCGTTGGTTCCAAGCCTAGACTGGGCTGTGAGCAGCCGTTGCTATTATTTTATTATTATCTACAAAATGCACGTACTTATATGCCACTTATATGTCAGGCCAGCCAAGACTGCAGCGGCTGCTGCTGCTGCTCGGCTGCAGCTACCCAGTTTTTTGTTAGTCTTATGCTCTAGCTGGGCGGGTATATTGACTTTTTCACTAAGATTGCAGCTCATAGATTGGGAACTTGTTTAGATGTGTTAAAATTTGCAAGGAGTTAGGGTTTTGTAAAAATTATGAAATACACAGATTTTTGGCACTTATATAAAGCCATTTTGTCATATCGCTTTAGGATTTACATCACGTCACATATTTTTCATTTCGTTTTTTTTAAATTACTGAGGAGCTAGGCCTATGATATGACACATAAATATTTAAATTTTTTTGTCATATATATGACGCCACATTGAAATAGTTTCTGTGTTAAGTTAAAAAGGGCAGTAACAATAAAAAAAGTAAGTTTTTGCTAGATTGTCAACTTGAATATGTCGGTTTTTTTTCATAAATATGACGAGAGTTTGTCATATCGAATTAGTGTTTTTATAAGCGTCACATTTATTTTCATTAAATTGTTTTAAAATTACTGTGAAGCTAGTCTTTCGCTAGGTAATTATAAAAATTATGCCTATTTTATGTCAAATATATGACGCCAGGTTGCCATATAGCAAGTATTTTACGAGTTTTAAATTAGGTTTATTGTAACCAAAAAAAAGAGCAAGTTTTTGGCTGAGTTGTCAACTAAAATATGTCATAAATATGACGAAGGTTTGTCATATCATATCAGCGTCACTTTTATTTTCATTTAGTTGTTTTAAAATTACTGAGAAGCTAGTCCTTTGCTAGATTAGCATATAAATAATGTCTATATTTTAGCATTTACATATATGATGTTAGAACGCCATATCGCAATAACTTTAGATGTTTTAAATTAAAAAGATTTGCAACAAAAAAAGGCCCTACTTTATTGCTGACTTGTCAACTTGAATATATATTGGCTTTTGTCATAAATATGAGGTTTGTCACATCGTTGTAGTGTTTTCATAAGCATCACATTTCTTTTAATTTAGTTGCTTTAAAAGTACTTAGGTTTGCTAGGTTACCATTTAAATTATATCTATTTTGTCATATATATGATGCCAAGGCGTCATATCGCAATAGTTTAAAATGGTTCAAACTAAAAAGTGTTGTAACAAAATAAAAACGGTTACTCTCTTTGACGAATTGCCAACTAGAATATGTTGGTTTCTGTCATAAATGTGACGAGGGTTTGTCATAGGGTAGTAGTGTTTTCATAAGCGTCACATTCTCAAAATGAAAAATTTCAAAACTAATATCGTAGCTTGTAGCTTGTCCTTTTTTTTATCAGTTATATGCCAAGTGGTCGTCATATCGTACCAACTATACTATGCTGCAGAATAAGTAAAACGAAGATAACGTCTTATTTGTATATATTTCAAATAGCGTCATATATTTTTGTTGTCATAAAACTTACATTTAAAAACTGACCACGTATTATGCCAAGTGGTCGCCATATGACGCCGGCAATAATGTAATGCTGAGCATTACGCCTAATTTATTAGCGTCATATTTTATTTTTGTCATAAAACTTACCATATTCTCCTCAAGGTTGATAAAGTTTTTTTTAATGCAGCGAATCAAACCAATGTATTGCTACAATTTATTTTTGCCATAAAAGTTGTCAAATACATTAAAGCGCCTCTTAAACGATGCCTAAGGAAAATGCTAATTGCGAACTTGTTGAATTTTTTTTGTCAGCATATGTGATATGACATATCTGTTGCCATAAAAGTTGTCAAGTGTGATATGACGTCTTTTTAACGATACCTGCGGAAAATGTTAATCGTCAACTTGTTGCGGCATATATTGTGACACATTTTGTCAGCTATTTGACAGTTTTCTCTTGCAAAATTCCGCTGACAACTTACAAATTAAATGGAAATTTTTCTGTTTAATTGACTTATTTTTATTTTTGGGCTTATGTGATAAAATGAGGGATATCAGTGGTCATAAAAGTTGTCAAGTGCTATATGACGCCTCTTCATCGATGTCTGAGAAAAATGCCAATTGTCAACTAGTTAAATTTTTTTGTCAGCATATGTCACATATCATATGCAATATGACGTATCAGTTTTCATAAAAGTTGTCCAGTGTGATATGACGCCTCTTTGACGATGCTTGAGGAAAATACTACTTTTCAACAAATTGACATATTTGTCTTTGTAAAAATTAACTGAAAATTCACTATAAATCAAAGGTAAATTTCTCTATATAATGGGCTTATTCTTATTTTGGGGATTATGTGACAAAATTATGTCATATTTTCTTTTTTTTTTAAATTATATCAATCAAATTGAATGTTTGTCATATTTTTTCTTCTTGAAATATGATCCACTTACAACGAGGACCAGGAGTTTGTTTAATGCCAAAATATGACGTCATATTAATGTGCCACTTTTTGTCATCGTTACAAAATTATGTTATATTAGCTTTTTTAATTAATTTTATCAATTCATACTGATAGTTTATCACATTTTTTCATTCTTGCGATATTATGCCACTTATAACGATATTTTTTTAATATTAAAACATGACGTCATATTAATATGCCACTTTTTGACCACATTCTGGTATATTTTTATTTCTTAAACACAACTGTAAGCTAGCGTTCAAAATTCTTTGGTTTCCGTTTGAGAATTGTTTTTTTCTGTCATAAGAATGTATCATATCGGGTTTCCTAAACGATATGACGCCATTTATGATGATAAATTTTTAAAATTATGATAGTTTATTGAATTATTATTATATTAAGCCAGGAACAAAAAAAATATTTCGCTATATTGTAGTCAAGTTTTTGTCATCATGCTGGCATATTTTTATATCTCAAACTCAATTGTAAGTTAGCGTAAAGTATTCTTGGGTTTCCGTTTAAGAATTGTTTTTTCTGTCATAAGAATTCTTCATATCGGGTTTTCTATGCAATATGACACCATTCATGACGACATACTCGCGAAATTGTAAATTTGACAATTTATATTAAGCCTGGCATAAATAGGAATTTTATTTAAAATATCTTCTTGGCACTTCGTTTTAAATTTCTTTTCTTTCATAAAAATTTGCTACTTAAGTAAGATTACTGGGTTTTCGTTTTGAGCTTTTTTTTCGTCATATGAATTTATCATATAGGGTTTCTTATGCGATATGACGCCACTTACGACGACATATTTTCGAAATTGTCAATATCGAATTTGTATTAAGCCAGCTATAAAAAAGAATTGGAATAAAGAAGAACTGGAATTTCATTTAAAGCAACTTCTTCGCACTTCGTTTAGAATTTTTTTTCCCCTTATAAGAATTTGTTACATGGGGTTTATTATGCGATATGACGCCAATTATGACGGCATATTTTTGAAATTGTCACTACCAAAAATTAATATTTAGCTTAGAATAAAATACGAATTTTTTTTACATGCATAATCATACAACTTCTACTCATAAGCATATTTGTCATATTTTTCAATGAAATATGACGCCATTGCTGTCCTTGCATTGGGCTGACTTATATGAGATTGACATTATGAAACTAAAATGTGCGGGAACTTGTGGTTCCAATAAACAACTTTTTTTTTTTGGATTCCATCGATTCTTTTTGTCTTCAAATGAAAATTCATGGGTCGTCATATGAGTAATATGACAGTTTTTATTTTTAGAGCTATAGTTTTCAGTACAATTAAAGTTTCACATAATTACACATGTTCCCAATTTCGACTCGTTTAGAAAATTCATAATGGTTGCATTCCACAATTGGTGTTTCGGATTTTGACCGATATATCGTATTAAAAATATTAAATGAAAATTAACTATAATCAATATAACTGAACAGTTCTTGGTTTTCTTAAAACGTTTAAATATAATACAAAATTAATTTCATTGCCATTAAATTATTTATTAAAGTAAATTGAGCCAATTACTTTTCATTTCGACAGCTGAAAGCCAAACTTTTAAGATCGATTCATCTCTTGTCGGACTCGAAATCGAGAACGTCGTTCCTTTCGATTCCAACACTTTTACTTGGAATCGAAAATATGAACTTGACTAAATATCAGTCTCACAAAAATGTTTTCTTGGGCACTCCATTGATTCTTTTTCCCCCCTTTGGATCAAAGTTAGTGTATTCAAACGTCGCTGCACCCAAGATACTTCCTCTACTTGTTATTCTGGCCGTCTGGCGTCGACAGCCACATTGAAAGCACGACATACAGCGCATGGTCTTTAAAAAGTTTACTACCTATATCTAAAAGCGACTCCCCGACTCCGACGCTTGAATCTCGAGCTGAGCACGAGCTAGACCTAGACCAGAGTGTAGTCAACGATCTTGTGTGATCTTATCTCCCAACGATGTCTGTTGTTGTTCCATTCCGTCTGCCCTCCGTAACAAGTTTTGCTGCTGCTGCAACTTAAGTAGGTACTAAGTGCTACATATTTCATAGGCAGCACGCCGCGTTCTTGAGCTATTGACCCGGGTCTGTCTGTTAGTAACATTTGTTGTTATTCTTTTTTTTCCATCTTATAAAAAATGATTGCAATGGCAAAAGTCGATTATATGCACAATTTATGAAGCAGCCGACGCCGCCTCTAAGGTGTTTACCTGGCACTGATTGCAACACTATCCACACCATTCATGGCAATTATCTCATGTGGCTGCTGCTGCTGCTGCTGAGCTGCTGCTAAAAGGTGTCCCCACCAATTGAGCTGTCATTTTTCTAGAATAACTATCTGTATCTGTTAAATGGACGACATACGACAGACTATGACGCAGCTATTCTAGATGGAGCACATTCTGTGAGTGCTTCGTCTATATTTAGTTTGCTGGCCCGCAGTCATTTACATTAAAAGAAATGGCAGCAAAATAATAATAAACAAATGGAAAGAAACCACAGCAGCATCTTGTGCCACAATTTGTGGCAACATTTCAGACCATTAGACGCTACATTTTATATGCGCGACATAAGCACTCGACAGCTTTTCTGTTTGCATTTTTTTTACAACTGAAGTGTTAGTGCAACGTCCAACCTGCAACGTGTGGCAACATGACAAAAAACTACGACGTCAACTGCCCCTGCCTAGAGGCAACCACAACAAAAACATTTCATTACAATTGCATCTTTACTACTGTTGAGATGTGAAGATACTTTTTGTTGCACGTTGCAGTTGCAGCATTGTCTATGGATGACAGGAAGTCATATTTGGCGCCGTTAATGACACATCTGTGCAGCAGTTTTTGAGTAACCTTTGTTTAGTGGCGCTCTTGGGTTTAAGTGTTGCGAAATGGGGATTAAAATGGGGTTTATCTCGAGAAGATGCAGGAGGGGTTTGACGCACTTTTTATACCCAACACGTAGGATTTATTTTTAGGAGCAACATCAGGACACCTTTTTTTTTTTTATTTAAAATCCAAATAGGTTGCGATTCAAGGTACTAAGTGATTAAAAAATCTAATATTATAATAGTTTTTATTTAATTTCTCATTGAATATAAAATTTTTAATAAATTTTTCTCTTTTTTTTCCAGGTGAGTGTTGTAAACGTAAGGATTAATATTAGCACTTCTTGCAACATAAGTACTAAAAGAAATAGAAACTGAAATTTATAGATAGGAGCTTAAACAAGGTAATGCCGTCAAAATAAGAGTCCTTTTTGAAAAAAGTTTCTTGCTGAAAACCTAAAAGCTAAAAAATAAACTGCCTGCCGTCAGGAGGAAAACAAAGAGGGTCCTGCCGCGACTTGAGACTTGATTTTTAGAAAGCCCAAATATTTTCAAAAAGCATTAAACTTACTTAAATTCAAAATCCAAATAGTTGACGATATTTTACATATTTTGAGCTAAAAAAAAATAATTTTCCAAAGTAATAATGACTAATTTTCGGAGAAGACTCCACGGCTCCAGCGTTGTGACGTCACCATTGATCTGGATAATAAAGAAATTTGTTTTCTCTTAAGCTATGGACCAAAAGCAAGTAAACCACGCAAAATATAAATTTAACAAAAATTGGGATTAGTTGAAAAAAAAATCATAAAAAAATAAGGTTTTATTTGTTTGACGCATTTCTACGTTAAAGTTATCATACGTAGAAAATTATATTATGAAGATTGTGAGGTTCCAAATTTTAGACCCCATGATATATTCCAGTTTTTTAAGTTTGGTAAGCCAAATATCACACTAAGAGGAAATTTGCCACGAAATATGAATTACTGAAGAATGTTGAACAAGTTGAGTCAAAAATCATACTGAAAATATTAGATTTGAAAATCTTCTTACAGAATAGTTCTCTTTTTCCTCAAATAGCAATATTCGCTCAACTATAGTTTTTGAATAAATCACAGATTACACATTTAAAATGAAACTCGAATCCGGCCATTCTAGTACAATTTTTTTCTAGTTCTGTAACCTCCTCCAGAATCCAGATAGTCCCAGCCATAAAAAGGTTTTAAGCTATAAGTGAGTGTGAGTTGAGAATAAAATTTTGACTCCCATATCAATAATTTTTTTTGTGGATACTCATCGTATCAGAATGAATATCCTTTAAATAAGCATAGAAAACAGCTCTCCTGATTTGGTCCCGAGCTGACCACTCGAACCAGTTGATCTTTTCCAGGGTACGATACGCCATGAAGCTGTTGGTTTATTCGATTCCTTGACCCGAACACAATCTCCAATTGATATGTAAGTTTTTGAAGTCGTCCATTTTGGACGCTGTTGCAAGGTTGTGAGATAAGCAATATACCTTTGTTACCAGAATTCTTGGTACATGGACCAATCAGCCAACAGAAACATGACCAAGATGAGCTCCCGGTAAAGTAGTGAAGGATCTTCCAATCAAAGGGTTGTGTCGTTCTGGGGAGTGTAACTATAGCTGCTTTGGAATAATTATGCACATTTTGTCGATAAGTTGATTTTTAGCTAAAGGGATCTCAAAAAAAAACTTGAGCAATGTAAGAAACCGCCGTTCGGATTCTGCTATAAGCTGTAAGATCCGATGTTCTCCTTGAATACCTCTATCGAAGAGTGATCCCCATTGCTCCGGCCTAGGGCGAGTAACGAAATAGTCAGTCAAGGTAATTATTATTTTTTATAAAAGGATACACCAATCCGGAGAATAATATTGAGCGTTTAAAAATTAGCCATTTCTTCTAAAAATATCACAGATTTTTATAGACTGCAGTGCTTAACACTATTTCTACCGTGGTGTGTCAAAAGAATTAACTTGAAATTATTCTTTTGTTTTAATCATTTGTCCAGACAAATTTTTTTTATTAGATACTTTTCGTACAACTAAATAAAAATTTTTTTTTAAATGTTTAAACTAGAAACTAGAAATAGTGTTAAAACTTATAATTTAAGAGTTTTCAAATAGTTTTTTCTCACTGTATTTTCTAGATTTGAAATCAAAAATTACACTCAGAATGGAATGACTTCCTACCCCTCACCAATTTGTTGGTTCTAAAGCCGCAACTCTCTGCATCAATAAAATTTCCCTAATTTTTTCCACTAAATTTAACTCTTCAACTTTTAGACAACAATTTGTTAATCCCAGCCAAGTCTCCGTCATAACATAACATTAAACTACCAAATCAAACCCCATCCCAACAGTGCTCATCCCTAATTTTAATTCCATCTAATTACAACATTGAATTTTATGCCTCAGTGCATCAATATGCAGTCAATTCCTCCACGAAACGACAACAAATCCATTAGAACTAATATACCAGAAGAGACATTAAACTCCGGAGTACATTTGCAATTTGATAAGTTAACAAAGAATGTGAGAAACAAAGAGTCTTAAGAGCGAGCTCTACTCGAAAACTTTTCTGGTAACGCATTCTCTTAAGAAGAACAAACACACACAAAAGTTTTATGCGTTTTATTCGTCGAGGTATTCAATTACATGGCATATCTGAAGATAGCAAGATGATAATGCGTCGTTGCAGAAGAACAAAAGCAATTTGTGTCATGGCCAGATAGTTTGTGCACCAAAGTGTAGTTAAGTCTTGTATTTTACCACCTTATTACGGCATTTGCATATTTATAAGACATGTACGTAGTACCATATAATGCACAAAAGAGAGCCAAACAAAAGATAGACGCCGCACATCAGCCAGGGAGCGCGCACAACCCAAGGCGAGAGCATTATAAGAGGATGACGTAGAGATGATGACAATGATGACGACAACAAGCAAGGCAGAATGTTTACAAAAGGCTTAAACAAAGACAGAAAGTAGTGCAGTGTACATATTATAGAATATAGTCGAAGCTCTACATTTTTAGATGACCTTAACCAATTGGTTATAGATGAGTAAAATAAGGATGTTGATTTTTTTCTTTCTCCCGAAACTTAAGCAGAAGGCATAGGAGTAATACACTACCCATTGTTAAAATTGGCCATATGCTCCACTAAGAGTAAGAAGGACATAAGAAGTTGTTCAAATTTAGAAATTTGTTTTTCAGATTAAATTTTGGAGTTAGGCATAAGATATCGACACTGCCAATTCTGACCAAATCATCATTAGTCCTGCCATATTCTGCAATATGCAAGCAACTTGATTAGATCTCAACTCTCGGGGAGTTACAAAGAAGAAGAATTTTGCTTAATTTAAGACTAGGTGTCAGTGCATTTTCGAAGCTTCCAACCTGTAGAGTGAATATTAGAGTACCTTCAGTTAAAATTGACTTTTTTTTTTCCATTTATGGATTGTCTGTGTGTATGTTCACTATTTAGACATGAAATTTTCACCCCCAGAACTAATGTGCCAGCTGACGGGGCGGAGGGATTAGCCGTGACTAGGTTACCCCTGGGGTATTCTCCACTGTGGAAGTTTTATTCATGTTGCTTTAGTGTTATTGATGAAGGAATCCCGATCAGAGCGAGAGCTTAGTGTGTTCCATCGACCGTTTGTGTAACTAAGCGTAATGGTGAATCACGTGGTGATCTGTGGATGCCACCGTTGACCTAACTGGTATGGTTCATCCGCTGCCTACCCTATTACACAGCCCCATTCTGTCCGTGCAAACTCCCAGTTTAGTCCAAGAACCAGAATATTTCCAGCAGCCCAAAAACAGGTACCCAGGTTTAGCTCCCGAGCCGACGTGATTATCAGTGTGTGGCACTGGGAAGAGTTGGGTTTCGGGTGAGAGCCAGACTTATTCAGCGATTATGCATATTGCATAGCGCGACTGCCTCTAGGAAAAGGTGTTATCTCTCCCCTACACCCTTATACCCGAATGTTTATCTTGCTTCTTAATCAGAAATTATATCGTCAAAAAACAGAAGAATTGATGTTCTGGTTAGATCATCAGCTTTCTCTGCTAGATCCAGGCATATTTTTTTAAGTCATAAATGAAATCGTAAAAAGTCCGAAGAATTGTGTTTCTGGTTAGATTATTATGCGTTTATTTTGCTTCTTTCTTCATATTGAAAAAATCTCATCAGCTTGTCTGCTAGAAGATCCTGGATTAGGTTCCACCGTATAGTTGACGCATATTTTTCGGACTCTGTTAGAATTTAAATGGGTCCTGAAACATGTCCTTCTTTTAAGAATCATGCAATCAACCGCAAAATCTGATGTTAGCTGCTAATTTTAGAGGATCGGATCACGAGTGCCCATCAAAAGCTAAGGTTGGGCGGGACATGAAATGATTTTAAGAGAAATACTTGAGTTGTTCCTTAATCTTGCATGATTTCGCAATTCGGAAAAGTGGCTTCCAAAATTACTGCTGTGTCCCACGCTCGGAACGTATCATAATGGGATAGTAAATATATGTTCCAAACAAGATGCAACGGCAGAGAAAATTCTCTACCCAACTTTTCTTTCTCTTGAGGCCCTATGCTCTACTGAGAGTCAAGGGTAGCAGAAGAACTTTTCTTTTAATCTTCACTTTAAGTCGTCTTGAACTATTATATATAGATACTTATTAAAAGCGCTGGATTCTAATATTTTTAATTAAGAGTGACAAACTTGGAGAAACTTTCAACTAATATGATATTCGGTTAATAATACCTTTGCTTTTAAGTAAAACACATCACACATCCAAATTTATGTAATTTTCGTTTAACCCATTGTGGAGTGAGACATAAGTGATGACTCTGGTTCACCGCAACCGAATCAACTCCTCTTTAAATAAGCACTACACTCTCACAGCGTGTTGCCACACAGTTGAAAATTGCACGCATTGTCAATTTTCGGAACGGAGTCAAGTATCGGAAGCAGAACTGATAAGCTGTTGTTGCCCCACTGCGGCGTTATTCATGTTGCATGCTGCGTATTGTTTTGTTGTTTTGTATAGTGTTGTGTAGTGCCTCGACAAGCGTAAAATTGCGCGCTCAAGATACTACAAGCAGCTACAACAACAAGAACAACAATTACGTCTGGAATAACGCCCAATACTTGAACTTTATCACAAAGTGTCTGAGATGACAGGAACAGGAGCTAAGAGCAACTCACCAAAAGAGTTTTGCAAGTTTGCAACTTGACAGCGGCGGAGCTGTTGACTATCTAACCGGTGTGTGTGGTAGGGTTGCCAAGTTTGTCGAAATTGCACAGCCCACAATGAACAGTGTGCGTGGAAAGTTTAGGTACGCGAAGGAATGCTGGGTTAATTTAGGACGGAATGACTTAGCTCTAGGAAAATTTAACTTTGTGATGTGATTTTAAGAATGTTGAAGAAATTCCCTAGAAAAACTTTGATATAAAATTTTAGCAAAAAAAAATATATCACCGCCAGCTATAAGTATTAATATTAAATGAGCGTACGAGCAATTCTTGCAGCAAAGACCAAAAATCTTAGGAAACGTGACTTTTATTTTCCTTGCATGGGTTCCTTAGAATGAGGTGAGGCACTGCGACCAAAAGATCTTTTGTACCGTACCCATAAAAGACTTTCCGCTACCCGCATGAAGAGCAAGAAGGTTGGTATTGACCGAAGGGGGAAGGGACTAATCCGTTCCTTTCCCATGTGACAGGTCCCGCCCCACGCTCATCGTCCTCGCGACAGAAAAATCCGATTTTCTATAGATGGTATCTTACAGCGTGGTGCCAAGATAGGTATGGTACCAGGAGTTTTAGGTCCGCTCTGACCTTTTGTCTTGATCATCTACAGAAGTACAGAGGCTAGCGCTTTTGTTTGTCGCAGTCCGTCCCGCTAAGGAGAGCCTCGGAACGATACTCAAAGGAAAATTCAAAGCTGAGGAAAATCGTATTCAGACAGTTTCTATGAGCTCAGCCGATAAATTATTTGAATTGGAAGGAATTTAATTTCGGATTCCATCTCACATTTGCCATGATGTTTAACAAATCACAAGATCAATTCTAGACTTAGTTTTCGCCCGAATCTAGAAATTTTCTGTACTGCCTACCGGAAAACAAAACGAAAAGTCTCGTATATCACAAGCTGCTCTAATGAAAGAAAACTACCAGAGAACAACCATTGAATGTTACCATAATTTATGAGAATATGACATATTTTCAAAGCCAATTGCTTTAATCGTTATGGCTACTACTGTTTTGGTCATTAACATCGGTTATCGGTCTTGGCAGTGGAAATTATTTTACGTCAACGATTTCTGTCCTGTGCTTACTTGATTGCTGGCGCAATCCCCAACTACAAAAATCCTCCGTTGCCTGCTCTTCCCATTACAGAAGCGGGCGTTCCTTCGTCGATCTTCCAGTGATTTCCGTTCGTATACCTTTTTGGCTGAAGCATTATCATCTAAAACTGCCTTATCGGTTTTAGCACCTTAGAGATGATGCTTATGATGAGGGATTTGTAATAAGTAATTTTCGTGTATCGAGGGAGGTTTCTTCTCTTGAATTCCTTACTCAGCTCAATATCACACCGGTTAGCACCGGTCGACTGGCTTATCGTCGACGTATTTCCATGACCTACTTTTTTGGTTCGTTGCTACTGGTTCCCAAGTTCTCGAAACAACTTCAATTTACAAGTTGCAGGATACCTTCTGGAAGTAAATGAATTCGCATGATAGTGTTTCACCTTGTCTGGAACCGTTTTTGGTATCATATGGTTCTGAGAGGTCTTTACCTATCAAGACGGAACTCCAAGAGTTTCTCAACGTCATCCTGCAGAGGTGACCTTTACAGGGAACTTTGCAGGCATACAAAACTCAGGCAGGGCTACGAAGAACCTCACTCCATCAGGCGTATCAAAAGCAGCTTTGAAGTCGACACAGAGGTAGAGTGTGTCTTTTTTTTCACGAGTCTTCTCCAGAATTTGCAGCAATGTGAAAATTTGGTCCATCGTTGACTTTGCAGGCCTTAAACCTCACTGATAAATTCCAGTCCTTCATGTTATGCAGTGGGCAAAAGGCTGATCCCGAGGTAGTTGACACAGGTTCACCTTTTTTGTAGACAGGGCAGAGTATGCCAAGACTTCAAACGAGAGGCATGCATTCTATCGACCATATCTTTAAAAAGAGCTGGTACATGCTCCTTAATCGTTATAGTTTGTCGAAAAATCGTATAGTAAAATCCTTCACGGACCCCCCATCCCTCTTATTGCCTCTTAAGCCAATTTTCAGGAACATTCTTCTTCCATTGTCCTTTTACTCCTAGTGGAGCATTGGACCATATGTTTTTCATTATATTGTTACATATTTCTTAAACATGGGGCTTGCACATCCAAAACCGTCGTGCATGCTGCTGAAGCAGGTGGATTAGCTTCAGGGAAACGGGTACCACTTGGAGAATGATTATTCCTCGGGTTTACTCTTATGTTTATAAAGAAATATGTAAGGGAGCAGGGTTCTGACAGTAAGTTATAAGCTCAAAGTCAATCCCGACCACTCTGCTCGCATTGACAGGTCACTTTTAAATAGACCGCCCCTAATCTGGAGAACAGACGCCTTTTGAAACTGCTTATTCTGAGTACAGATGCGACGTTGTGGATCGCCAAATGATCGCGAAGCCATGATTCGCCTTCTCACAATTAGCTAGCCCCAGAACGGTTGTTCAGGGGGTTACCCAGAGGATACTTGACTGAGAGTCGGAAGTTTGTGAGCTGCTTGAACCGATCATAAAAAGAATCATTTCTGGCCACTCCCAAGTGATTGGCGGTCAGAAATTTTCCGCATTAGCATGCACTTCTGCGAACTGCTCAATCCATGTTTAGGAACATGGAGATGTCTAAATGTTCAAGTATGTTGTTGTTGCTCTGGGGTTGGTAATCGAAGTGAGCAGGCAGCGGAGCCTTTAAGTCTATGTATACAAGAGTTCAAGTGATTTTGGGTTCGAAATTTTGCAATTTTTGCCTAGGCGCTCATTTGCATAGTTTACTCACAAATATATGGTGTACATCAACTTTTTTAGCTCACGGTAAATGCATGCGGTTTCATTTGCTTAAATGAAGGTTTTTATGTTAAAATTTCATAATATTTCCACCTAGGCGCTCATTTGCATAACTTCAATCAGAATTACATGTTGTATGCATAAACTTTTTTAGCTCACTGTGTGCAATGCATGCAACTTTACTAGACTCCTTTCCGGAAATCACGTATTTGTTGAAAGTTGGTGACAAAGATAGCGCTGCCAGCTGCCAAAACGTGATTGATGACTATGCACTAGTGTGTGTGTGTGTGTGTGTATATGTGTGGCATTTAATTATGCATTTTGATGGACGCGCATCAATCAGCAAACGTTTTATGCAAATTTCATCAACCTGCTGTGATTGATTTTGCATATATAACATCCATACATATGCAAAAATTGTTATTGCAATTTATTATTGCATACTTTTGGGCTTTTATTTACTTGTACATGGACGGACTATGATTAATAGTCTCACAACGATCTTGGCACAATTCTAGAATTTTAATTACAACAAAACTAAACATAATGGAAAAGTACAACAACATGGAACAAGTTCATGGTCATTTGGATTATTGGGCACGTCGAACCGAACTCTCTAGGAGATTTATTTGTTTACACGCATAAAATATTTTCACAAAATCTCTTGGCTTAGTCAAATGTGTGTAAATATTTTGTTACAAATATTTTGCTTGACACCAGCTCGATATACATATGTGTACATACTATATATGTGTATGTGTAAGTGTGTGCAGGCGCAGGTAAGCCATACGTGCAGCTATGTACATATATACATATGTACATATGTGTATATACTGTTTATATGCTGGCAGTGCTTTCAGTTTATTGTTGTTGTTATTGGGTAAATATTTACCGCATTATCATATCTAAACCAAACGAGCAAATGCTTAAATTCCCTTTGACTATCAATAGCCACTAAAGTAAACAGAGAGCTTAACCCTAAAGTGAGCCAAGGGGTCGATTTGCAACATTTTTTTAGGTTAGCTTTTTTTGCAAGCAAGATTTAAGATTTGGATAATTTGAGTTGCAAAATGCAAATAAAATGGATTTTGAGCGTAAGTTGAAAAATAGTCGAAATTCTCCAAGCTTGATTTGGGGGTGTATCTTTGCTTACATGATTATTTATTATTTGATTGTACATAACTGGAAAATATATAAAAAGTGAAAAATAATAAAAGAAACTTAATGTTAAAGTACCTAAGAATCTATTAATAATTCTAA
Organism: Chymomyza amoena; assembly: GCA_037043745.1. Lineage (NCBI taxonomy): Eukaryota > Metazoa > Arthropoda > Insecta > Diptera > Drosophilidae > Chymomyza > Chymomyza amoena. Next base: position 121,028 of record JBAMAX010002247.1, on the reverse strand, counting down.
AAAAAAATACGTCGCGTTGGGGGACACGCGAGGGCAGACGTCGTTGACGGTCGTATCTTACATGCAAATTTTTTGAAGTAATTCTATGAAAGTTTTTGAAGTATTTTCTTAATTTTGTTTTTAAGTTAATCTTTGTTGCTTAATTAGACTATTTGTATTTAAATTGTTAGTTTAGGAGCGGTCCCCCAACGCGACGTATTTTTTTTAGAATTATTAATAGATTCTTAGGTACTTTAACATTAAGTTTCTTTTATTATTTTTCACTTTTTAAATGAAAATTACTTAAGTTCGGGGGTTTTTTAAATTTTTAATTTAATTTTTTATTTCATACTTTTTATAGGTAGGTTAGGTTAAGTTAGACTTTAGTATATTAAAATATACTTACTATAATTTAGATTCTTGTTAAGGTATAGATTACATTTAAGGTCAAGCTCGTTTGCTTTTTTTTTACGCATTCTCCCCACTTTCACTCCCCACAACTTTTAAACGGCTCGACCGATTTTCATCATGTCTAGGAACACTCGCACATAAGTCACCTTTAATACAAAAAAAAAATAAATTGAAATCACTGCATGCGTTCGGGAGTTACGATGCCACAGACAGACAGACAGTCAGACAGACAAATTTTAAGCCAATCGGACAAAGTTGATGTTTTTAACTTCAAATGGCCATAACTTCTAAACGAGAAGAGATAGAGCAAAAATAGCCTCAGATTCGAATCAGTGGCGTCGTCAGCTTCAATAGGACCAAATTTTAAGCCAATCGGACAAAGTTTATGTTTTTAACTTCAAATGGCCATAACTTCTAAACGCGAAGAGATAGAGCAAAAACGCAAAGAGATAGAGAAAAAATAACCACAGATTCGAATCAGTGGCGTCGTCAGCTTTAATAGGACCAAATTTTAAGCCAATCGGACAAAGTTTATGTTTTTAACTTCAAATGGCCATTACTTCTAAACGAGAAGAGATAGAGCAAAAATAATCTCAGATTCGAATCAGTGACGTCGTCAGCTACAATAGGACCAAATTTTAAGCCAATCGGACAAAGTTTATGTTTTTCTCCCCACTTTTACTCCCCACAACTTTTAAACGGCTCAACCGATTTTCACCAAACATGTCTAACAACACTCGCACATAAGTCACCTTTAATACAAAAAAAACTAAATTGAAATCACTGCATGCGTTCGGGAGCTACGATGCCATAGACAGACAGACAAACAGACAAACAGACACGTCAAACTTATAACACCCCTCTTTTTGCGTCGGGGGTTAAAAAGGTGTGAAATCGAAAATTCTAAAAATATTCAAACAAAGATGGCATAACATTTTGTACAGTTTGACTTTTTTTCAAATTGGGTGGAACTATTTCAAATGAAATGGCAGAACATCTACAGCCAAAATTTTCGAATAATAAATATTAAGGCTATAATGTATTTAAAGCATTTTACTATTTTTAAAAATGGGTTGAGATATTAAATTCAGATATTTAATATTTTCACAAAGTGAAACGCGCAGAAAAAAAATTTGTTGAAATTCTATAAACTTTATCCATGTCCTTTTTTTACATGATTATTTATGATTTTTTCTACATACCTTGCAAATATAAAAAGTTTGAAAACGAAAATTGTAAAAATATTCAAACAAAAATGGCATAACATTTTGTACAATTTAAGACCTTTTTTTTTAAATTGTGTGGAACTATTTCAAATGAAATGGCAGAACTTCTGCAGCCAAAACGTTCTAATGAAAAATATTAAGCCTTTAAGATTTTTAAAGCACTTTACTAATTTTCAAAATGTTTTGAGTAATCAATTTACTTTTTTATTAAGTATTTAATATTTTTACTAAGTATGAAATCAAAAACAAGCGTCGAAAAAAAATGCTCCATTTTAGTAAATTTAAAAATAATAATGAAAATGAAACTCTGCACTATTTCCAGTGAAAAGTGAGAATTTCTACAGACAAAATTTTCTAATGATAAATTTTAAAGATTTTGGGTTTTCAATGCAATTTACTATTTTTCAAATCGGATTAAGAAATCAAATTTACATATTTAGGAAAATGTATTGTAGTAGTATTGTAAAATATAATAGTTGTTCTCTGGTAGATTTCCTTCATTAGAACACTTTGGGATATAAAAGACTTTTCGTTTTGTTGTCCGGTACGCAGTACAGAAAATTGGATTTTCCAGATTCAGACAACAAATACCTCTAGAATTGGTTTTGTGGAATCAAAAATATGCTTAAAACCTTTTTTTTTTTAAATTGTCTCATTTCAGTAAATTTAAAAATAATAATGAAAATGAAACTTATTGCATTATTTCAGGTGAAAAAGATGCTGCTAGAGATAAAATTCTTTAATGACAAATATTAAAGCTGTTAGGTTTTGATTGCAATTTACTATTTATTTTTAAATGGATTGAGAACTCAAATTTACCCACTTAATATTTTTACTATATGTGAAAACAATATCAAGCTTGAAAAACTTGAAATAAAAATAAGTTTTATTTCATTTATTTTCAAAATAATAATAAAATAGAAACGCTTTTCTCACGTGATTGCTTGTATTTGGAAATAAGGCGACTTCTAGCTTATAATATTCTTTTCTATAAACAAACAACGCATGAGTAACATTCCTTATTAAATTACATTTCATAAGAGTTCAAAACTATGCTCTCAATTTAGTTAAAAAAAAAAAACACTTGAACTTGATATTATTTTCTTAAAGAATTCCTTCTGTTTTGCGTAATGTTAATGAATCATTCACAACGATTAGGCCATCCTCTGACAGCTGTCAGCTTTTTTTAACACTTTTTAAAAATTCCAAAACAAATTGAGAAAAATATTTTAAGATTTCCAGCATACCATTGAGTGTTTGCTTTAAACAAAAAACATAAAAAATATATAAATAATAAAAATCTTCTAGAGGGTGGCTGATGAAAGCTGCTACCAAAAAAAAAAACTAATAAATTTGTTTCTATATATCTAATCTGTGTAATTTTTTGTATTTTAAAGATTGATTTTTGAATTTAAGAAAAACTTATAACACTAGTCTACAAATCTATGGGTCACAGAGTAAACCTTTGTAAAAAGTGTTTTTAAGGGTATTTTTGGGTCGAATTATACGAAAATAACTTTATTTTTTCCTCTTAGGCGCCATTTTCGAGCTTTTTTTTTTTTTAGAAAAACATGTTTTTGGGCACTTTTTTCAGTTATTCGTTAATATATATCGCGAATTTTTCGATCAATTGAACTACAATTATATATATTGAATCGTATTGATATGCTTTTTATAGTCATATATGATAGTTTACTTTTTATTAACAAAAAAAAAATTTTAGAAATTATGTTAAGCTTTAAGCGAGAATTTTTATGAACATTTGGAGCCCAAGATCTTTAAAATCGGTTAAGAATTGTGCATGTTATGGAGCGATGAACGAAAAATCACGATTACAGCTGCATTCAAATTCGTGAAGGAAAATTAAAAATTTTGATTGAACAATTTTTTTTCTTCTAATTTTCGAGCATTTTTAAAAAAATTTTCAGATTACTTTTTACTTACGAAAAAACAATTTAAGATATTATGTTTTGTTTTAAGCGAGAATTCTTTGAATAACATTTCGAGTCTAACATCGGGTAAGAATTGTAGATGTTATGGAATCATGAACGAAAGATCACGATCAAAGCTCCATTCAACTTCTTGAACGAAAATGAAAAATTTTGAATGAAAAATGTTTTTGTCATACAAAAGAGTGATTGAATACTCCCAATTCACTAGTGTAATTGGGATACTGCGACAAGAATTTGGATTGACCGGCGTTTTCACGCACTAAAGTCCGTAAAAACTGTTTTTTTTTTGTCTGAGGAGGCACATTCGCGTCAATATCTTTATTCGTTTAGAAGATACGGCTTATCAAAGAATAGTCCAAAAATGAAAAACCGATATTCAGTTATCGATAACTCCATAAATAATCGGAATTTTGCAATAAAATTGGGCGTGGTTTCTAATGCCTAGCAGCTCTACCAACTGTGTAAAAATCATCAAAATCGAAGAAGGTCGCCAAAAAAGTGGCCCGCCTCACTTATTTTCGCCGATATATGTGTTTCTATACTCGGAAATAACGTTCAACCCATTTTTTTGTGGAGGTTTCGGTACCGAAAACACCCGACGTGGATCCACTCCAGGTTGCAAGAAAACTTAATTTTATTTAAATTTTTGGTACATACACACATACATACATACATTAAGCAAATGTTGGCTGACAAAGTACGCAGGAGGTGGTGCCCCCTAGTCAAGCAATAATTTTATGAAAGAAATGCGAACAAAAAAAATTATATTGATATGACTAAAAATTCTGCGGTTAAAATAGGTGTTCGATTCAAAACATTTCCAAATTGATGAAATTGATCATGAGTCAAAGACATCTATAGATTTTGGACACTTTTTTTTCGAAATATTACGTAAGTCGTTGCAGAACATCTGCTCCATAGGAAATAAAGAAAACAATTATTTTAATTTCATATTGTTAACGAAAGCCATAAAAAAGCTACATTTAATAAATTTTTTTAGTTTCTACATAAATGACCCCCAAACAATTAATTACTCAGCATGTGGAAACACGCATCCAAAACAACAAATGACTCTCTCCATATGATCCTAATGCTAAAACATATATTATGTGTTTTATTTGAAGCTTGTCTTACAAAGCACTCAATGTCACCAAAGTAGCTGCCCGACCATTCTAGGGTTAAGGCTAGCCCTTTTGGCCAGACGCCTATCTGTCTCTGACGCACTGCCTGCTGTCGTTTCCGCCCCACTGCTTCCCGTACACCCACCACACGCAAATGCAACATAAATCTTTGTTAAAACAATGAGTTCCAGAGTGTATTTGGGGGGAATCCCAATTCCAACTGAGGGTATTTCTGCTGCTGACAATTAAACATGCTCGTTGGGGCGCCCCAAAAAGTTGCTTAATTGCATTTGCTCCGAATGCGTTCCAATGCAGGGACTACGAGTTATCGTCGTCGCTCTGTGGTTCAGTTCAATAAACCTCATCTTGCATATTTACTATTTATTGACTATATATTTACTTTATTGATTGCCTTATCAATTGCTTGAACTAACTCGCACACAGTCAATGCAGCATTTTTTTTCATTCCATTTTTATCAGCGTAAACATAAAACTTGATAACTACAGCGATGGCGATGTGCAACCAAATGCCGATAGATCGATCGATCGATAACTTTCGACCCGCTGTGGGTCAAACACAACTTTTACGAGTATTCCAATCCATGTGCGTGTCTCTCCCAGTCCCCGTCCCTGGTTTTGGATGCCTTGGCATTGCGTGTAGCAGTTAATAAATTTGTTGGGGGGGATATAGACAACAACGAAAAAATCATTTATTTCGTTGGTAGCCGGAGAGTCTTGGAAATGGTTTCATGGCTTTCTGCTCCCTCTTCTCCGCTCCTCTCCTTCCAAATGCACATATACATTATGCATTACACGCTTTCTATTTATGGCAACTCCAAAGTGCGCTGAGCTGAGCTGAGCACAAAACGCATTATTTATGATGGAGGCTAAAGCGAGTTCAGCACTTTTGAAAGTTATCCATTGCCGGTTAGCAGTTGGAGCCCCCTCCACAACCCACTCCGTTTGAATGATCCAATCGGCCAGGTTATAGTTCATATACACTCATTATGTGTTGTTGTTGGTTTTTCTCCTTATAAGTAGTTTTTTATTTTTTCACTTGCTCCGTCACCCAAACACGCTTTTTAAGAAATTTTTGGGGGGGTTAATGCATTTAAGCAATATTTTTAATTATATGTTAGGTTCCGAAAATTTGTAATTATCCGCTGCTATTTGAAAAGTTTCTTGAGCTAATCAAGCATAACTAATGCTAATTACTAAAATTAACGAAAATTGGAATTAAGTTTGTAATTGGTATAAGGAAATTGGGGAAAATGTGGATGTAACGACGCAGTATGTACTGGAGTTAAAATGTCGGCTTTTTTTTAAGCAAGGTTATACTCGATAAAAGCTTTTTGGAGGAGGTGGAACTAGGAATTTTACATCGTCAGTCTTACCAGCTTAGTCTCAGGCAACCCAACAAGTTAAGAGTACAATAAAACATCACTTAATGTTGAGCCTTATGGTTTGGAAATTAACAAATATAACGAATTTTTAGGTCTCATTCGAAATCGGCTGTAAGACTAAAAAGGGAGTCTTATCCCAACTAGTGGAGAGCACAAGAAAACCTCATAATATTCTTTCCTACGCACAGTGGGCCAGGCTGACCTTCTAGCGGAACTTTAGTAGCAACTGGCGTAAATCAACACATATTCCATTGAAATTTTTAATTTAAGATATTTAACATATTTATAATATATTGGAAAAAAAAAATTAATCGGAATCACATGAATCCGAGGCACTAAAAGATTTTTTAAAACTATGAAGCAATCCTAAAACGGTTTTGTCCAAATTAATTTCTTTCAAATTGGCTTTTGTTGTTTTGGAGAGAGTCGTTATAAGTGGATCCGATGAAACAAGTAGTCCATTCATAACATCTTCCATTGTATTACTCCTCTTGTCCTTACGGGAATGGTTTAAGCGTATATTCCTAAAATCCTTATTCCTGGCTTCAAGTGCTTCTTCGGACATTATACCAATTGGAAGTGCTACATTGTTGATGATGTCCGCTCCATGTATTAAAATTAAAAATAAAGATGGAGATCTTTAAAGTCGGCCGCAGACGATTTTGGAATACCCTGTACCAACACATTGCATTTAAATCCGATATATTGCTTAAGAACTCCAAAAGATATTTTATTTACAAAACTTGAGTTTTCATAAAAAAAAAAGGAATAAACAGACAATTTTTACACCAAACTGGAAACTCTGAAAAACTTCCAAATGTCAAGTCTGGTTAATACATTCAAAATCAAGTGAAGCAAGAATTTTTTTTGCTTAAAACATTTTTTTTTTTTAACAGATCTGTTTTATAGGAAGTATATGATACAGTTAACCGATTTGACCATATTTGGAACAGTACTCTAAAATCTTCTGAATACCAAATTTGCTTCTAATAACATCGCAAAAGAAAGGAATTTTGTGCAAAAAACGTTTTTGACCGATCTGCCCTATAGAAGGTACTGCGGTACAATGCGGGAAAAAGTTTCAGGATATCTAATAATTACTCCTTAAACGATCAAGTTCGTCCCAAAGATGTTCGGTTGAATTTAGATCAGGAGATTGGGCCGGCTTTGATGATTTTAAACGTTTATTTTGCTGATAGGTTTTGCAGAGTTTATATGAGTGTTTTTTACGATATCTTACGAAACCTGAGATCTATCGACTTCTCTAGTAGCCCTGATCATCTTGGGGGGTCTCCGACGTCTACTTCTATATGTTTGGCTTGCACTAACTTAATATATCCTTTGTATCATACGATACAGAGTATAAAGAGAATGTATAACACGGCACTCCTTTCGCTAAAACTTCAAAACCAGCTCACCAATTGATTAATGTTACGAGTTTTCAGTGTTGCATTATATATTTTGATAAACCTTGATATCAAAATAATATTAAAAAAAATTCGAACCCTTTAGCATAAGCTTAAATAGTTGCCTCCAAGGCAAAAAATATTTTCTTAAAACTAGAGGGCCCCGGCTTCTGGCAGCTTAACGTTCTTATATATTTGATACATCCCAACTATAATATCATCTGACCAAAAAGGCGGGTTTCATTTGAATTAAGAATTTGCAATCTTAAAAAGTCATTCTTTAAATAAGATTTTTTTTACTTAAAATAAGCTCGAAAATACTGATAATAGGTGAAAAATTCTTAAATTATGGAAAAATGTGCTCAAAACAAGAAAAATCCCATTTTACTGAAAATGGTAATCAAAATTCTATATTTGAGTTCGAACACAACAACGATTCCGAAGATGAGTCCGATTAATCTAATAATAAGTACGAATATTCTTAGATTTAGAAAAAGTTAACTTAAAAAAATATTAATTATACTGTCGTACCCCCTGATACTAAAATATCTTGGAACGCTTCACAAGCTGAGACAATGTATATAATGCTTTCTTTAATAAGGACAATTTTCTCCACAAAGAGTATTATAAAATGATTTGTTAATTTTTTTTAGTCTGTTATGAGTCTGAATATTAAATTTGTTTGAGTCCATAACGTCTTCCCAAACATTATTTATGAACGATTTGTTTTTTAAAGATCTAGTCAAAAGGGCTTCAACTTGGTAATTGTTACTGTAACACCCGAATTTTCCATCGGATTAAATTTTACTTTCGCGAGTGGGTAACAAAAATGGAGAGTTTTACCTAGCAGAAGTCCTTTCAGAAGAAAGTTTAAAAAGCTTGCTGACCATGACGACAAGAGAACATTTCTAACTGTATTAAATTCACATAAACGAGGACGCACTGTATTTGTTTGAAGAGAACTCATATCTGAAAGACTTTCAATAAAATGATAAATGTATGCTACATAGCAGTGTTGGTACTTAAGAACGTAGAACACTTTAATTGTAAAATATATAGCTGATAATAATGTTGTACTAGTTACTTTTGCAACTATCTTAAATATTCACCTAAACGAGGACTCACTATATTTATTCGAAAAGAACTCATATCTAAAAGACATACAATAAAATGTTCAACGTATGCGGCTACATAACCATTTTGACACTTCAGAATGTAGAACACTTAAACTGTAGCATGTATAACACTTCAATTGTAGACTATATAACACTTATATTGTACTATTTGCGACCAAAGTTGATAATAACGTTGTAGATGATCATTATCGTCGAATTATTAAAAGTACTTCAATAGTTATTTCCCTTTTTAGATTTCGTTCGCTTGCCTTTTGTTTATTCCTTCCAATTTGCTGCAGTTTATTAAATTTGATTTATTTATGTTGTACATTTCTCAAGTGTTGGTTAACGAATGTTTTGATAGAATTTCCTCGACTACTTTACAACATTTATTTGCTTATAGCTTTAACTTGTTTTGACAGCTTTAGTTTTGGCTTGCCACATTGCATTAACCCTCTGACACTTTGTCCAGTGCAATTAAATTCCAGTTTAAGATGAAATTATTTTGAGTAAAACTTTAAAATTTTAGTTTAAACGGCTTAATATTATTTATATATGATATGTTAGTTTTATATGACAACCCAAAAAACACTGCCCAGCAGGCTTTTTGGTTTCGGTTTGTTTTATTGATTGTTGTCTCTACGAATTTCGAGTGTAGCTTTAATGATTTACATTTATTCGCTGTCTTATGGCATAAATAAATAAACCTGCTGCTTTTTGGTATAAAATAAAAAACATATTTTTATAAGAGAGCTGCCCAAAAATTTGTTGTGAGCTTTTTATCTAATGCGGTCATTGTGGCGGCTGCTTGCCGCATGTAGGCTGTTGGTGGTGCCGCCTGGTGGCAACAACTGTGTGGCATGTTTGACGTGGGCGCCAATTGCTAGGCTATAAAATAAACCAGCTGATTGGCCAACTGACCAGACCAACAAGCAGGCAGCTCCAATTTAAATGCAATATGCAAAATGATTGCTAACAAGTGCTATAATTTACAAAATATATATCGAGAAATTCAAAGAACTAGAAGCAAACAATAATGAAGTCTTTTGTTGGATACTCTACTTGAAGTCTATTAAAATGTACATTCTTCAAGGCTAGCTTAACCGTCATTATTAAAAAAAATTGGTCATGAAATTAAGATTATTTCAAATGAAATCGAAAATTTACTTTAAAACTGCGTCATCTTCTGTCTTAAAAACGTGTTCTTCTACTGGTCTCAAAAAATATATTTAAGCAGACATTTCAGGCAGTCGAATATTAGAAGAAGGTAGCATACGTCGAAATAATAACGTGTAAAAGTGCATAGTCTTCTCTTCTTGTACGTGAAATTTTGGATATTTCAAATAAAATAGTATATTTATTTTTAAACTGCGTCATCTTCTGTCTTAAAAACGCCATCTTCTACTAGGTTAAAAAAATATCCTTAAGCAAACATTTCAGGCAGTCGAATATTAGAAGAAGGTAGCATACGTCGAAATAATAACGTGCAAAAGTGCATAGTCTTCTCTTCTTGTACGTGAAATTTTGGATATTGCAAATAAAATAGTATATTTATTTTTAAACTGCGTCATCTTCTGTCTTAAAAACGTCATCTTCTACTAGGCTCAAAAAATATCCTTAAGCAAACATTTCAGGCATGCGAATATTTGAAGAAGGTAGCATACGTCGAAATAATAACGTGTAAAAGTGCATAGTCTTCTCTTCTTGTACGTGAAATTTTGGATATTGCAAATAAAATAGTATATTTATTTTTAAACTGCGTCATCTTCTGTCTTAAAAACGTCATCTTCTACTAGGCTCAAAAAATATCCTTAAGCAAACATTTCAGGCATGCGAATATTTGAAGAAGGTAGCATACGTCGAAATAATAACGTGTAAAAGTGCATAGTCTTCTCTTCTTGTACGTGAAATTTTGGATATTGCAAATAAAATAGTATATTTATTTTTAAACTGCGTCATCTTCTGTCTTAAAAACGTCATCTTCTACTGGGCTCAAAAAATATTCTTAAGCAAACATTTCAGGAGGTCGAATATTAAGAGAAGTTAACATATGTCGAGATAATAACGTGTAAAAGTGCATAGTTTTCTCTTCTTGTACGTCGTTTTGCACTTAAATACGTCATGTTCCTTATCTACAAATCTATATAGTACAAAAAATAGTACATTTTTCATTACGCTGCGACATCTTGCACCTTAAACCCGTCATCTTCAGTTGATTTCAAAAAATATACTTTTTTAAACATTTCAATTAGCTTGTTCGAAGAAGATGACGTATTTTAAGATAATGGCGTACTAAAAATGCATCATCATCTCTTCCATGAAAGTCATTTTGCTCTTTAAATCCGTCATCTTCAACTTGTATTATATCATAATGTTTATTATCTACACATCTTATACATAAAATAGTACATTCATTATTAAACTGAGTCATCTTTCACTTTAAACACACCATCTTCTTTTAGTTTCAAAATATGTACTTCTTTAAACATTTTATTTAGATTGTTAGAAGAAGATGACGTATTTTAAAGTAGCATAAGTCATCGCTTCCAGAACGTCATATTGCACTCTAAATACGCCATCTTCTACTTGTATTATATTATCTATATTTTACCTATCAGGTTATCTAAAATTGCATCAAGTTTTCCGTTTAATACGTCATCTTTTTTATTTTGATATCAAACAAATTTATTTTTTTTACTTAGTTTTTTTATAGCCTCATCTTTTCGGCTTAAGGCGTCGTCTTTTTTTTTTTTGATATCAAAAACTATTTCTTTTTTTTACTTAGACTTTAAGTACTTTGTAGTCACATAGTTGACTTTTGACCATAACGCATAAGAAAAAAATCTACTACAAGTATTCTATAAAGACATTTTGTAATACTACATCATCTTTTTCTGGTATTTTACTTTCTTGGCTTCCACAGCGTCAACTTAAGCTTCATCTGATCTACTTCGTCGTTCAGTTTTCCAACAGCTTCATCTTCTATTTCTATTAAAATACTATTCTCATTCTGCAGCTTCTACTTCTATTGCACGCGACATTCTTTCGATCTAATTCGAATTTCTAGTACATCATCTTCTATTTATGCTATAATGCTGTTATTTTCTGCTGTTTCTACTTATGGCAGGGTATCAATACTACGTCATCTTCTTCTTTAAAGACACCATCATTTGTTGCAAAATACTATTGTCTTTCCGAAGCTTCTTCTAGCAGAGTATCCAATGTTACGTGCTTCTGCGGCCCTAGTTTGAATTTCTAGTACTTCATCTTCTATTTACAATTATTGTTAAATTTCTGCTGTTAATATTTCTAGAAGGGTGTTCAATACTTCATCATCTTCTGCACTTAATACGTCATCTTCTTCTTCAAAGATGTCTTCATCATTTGTTTTAAAATACGATTGTAACATTCTTTTGCTTTAGATTAAATAGCTAGTACGTCATCTTCTATTTGTATTAAAATACTAGTCTCTTTCTGAGGCTTCTACTTCTAGCAGAGTATCCAATGTTAAGTGCTTCTTCTAATTTATTTTGAATTTCTGGTATGTAATCTTTTATTAATGGTATAATGCTGTTATTTCTCTGCTGTTTCTACTTCTAGTAGGGTATCTAATACTACGTCATCTTCTGCATTTAACAAGTCATCTTCAACTGGCTTCGAAAAATATTTTCTTTTAGTCAGCTGAATATAAGAATAGGATGATGTCTTTAAAGATATATTTAACTTATAGATTTTGTCAACTTGAACCGTTTACGTTCTGCTACGTAATATTTGACTTCTAATAAGTCATCTTCTATATGTAATACATTACATTTTTCTCCTTTTGTTTTGCCTTTTTGTAGTTTGTACATCTAGTAGGGTAGGCAACACTACGTCATATTCTGCATTTATCATGTCATCTTCTGCATCTGAACATGTCATCTTCTTCTGGCTTCGAAAAATATCCTCTTTCTAGTCAGCTGACTATAACGAATAAGATGATACCTTTAAAGATATCTTTAATTAATACATTTTTGTCAACTTCAACATCTAGTAATAAGTCATCTTCTATTGACATAACATTACATTCTTCTTCTTTTACTTAGTCCTTTTCGTAGTTTATACTTCTATTAGGGTATGCAATACTTCGTCATCTTTTGCATTTAACATGTCATCTTTCTGCATTTAACACGTCATCTTCTGCCTTTTACACGCCATCCTCCTCTTAGCCAGCTGAATATAAGTATTGAAGACGATGCCTTTAAAGATATCTTTAACTAATAGATTTAGTCTAAACTTAAGCATATTCGTAGCTCCATAATTTTGCTTACTACTAATAAGTCATCTTCAACTTGTATTGCATTGAATTCTTCGTCTTGTACTTAGTCTTTGCCTAGTTCGTCGTCGTCTACTTTTACTATCAACAGTTCTTTTACTGCGTCATCTTTAAAAAATATATTTTTCTACTTGCAGTGCGTTGTCGATGATTTTGATTTACTACGTCATCTCATAATTTTACTTAGCTGCTTTAGAGAATATCTCAGAGGAATATTTCTACTACGTAACATTTTCAATCAGATTATTAATAATATCTGTATGTAGTAACAAACTACCCTAAGGTCTGACAAAAATTGAAGCAGTTTCGTGTAGGTTGTGCGTCTGCTTTGTTAGAGTCGAGTCAAGGAGTCAGTTTTTTATAACAGAGTCCAAAAGCAACCCAACGCCACTTCCAATTAAATTTTAGATAGCAACTGACTTTACTCAGATTAATTTCTAACAATGTTGATGGGAGAGAGCTGCATTCATTTTTATTTTGTGTATTTTATTTAAGGAATTAAAGTCCAAAATTCTTTAATGCATAACAAATATGTAGATTCTTATTAAACAATTTAAACTTTTATGTCATGACTCAAAATCTTAAAAGTACTTATTTTTATGATATTTCATTTTATGAGTATATAAATTCAACAAATTGTCACACGTTCTGCTTGAACTTAACCTTTCTAGTTAGGTCTGGAGCTGACCAAACCCAAACATATCCAAAACACATTGAGGAAATCTTGAAATGTGTGCATGTGTGTGTGTGTGTTTATAAACACTCAGACACATAATTCATAGATTTGAAGCATTTATCGATTTTTCTTCCAACTCAGTTGAACTCAGCTGTTGGCTCACCCTATAGCCAGCATTTTTGTTGTTGTTCCCCCAATTTGCAACAGACGGTTGCCCTCTCCCCTCCCCAGCTTTCAACAGCATCACTTTATTATATACACATACAAACATACAGACAAACATATTGTACATATATATCTATATATTTTCAAAGCAGTGTTATGTACAGAAGGCAAAGGCAAAAAGTTGTTACGAGTCATCGTCGAAGCATTTGCACCCGTTGTTGACTTTTGTTTGGCACTGTGCGGTTTTTACTCTCACCAAGTGCCAAGTACCACCAGGAGAAGTCTTTCCCAGAGAAATGCCATAAAATGTAATGGCAGTAAAAGCAGCAACAACAAAAACAAAGGCAAAAGTCATGGAAAATGATTTTTCAGTCTCAACTGGTCGGCGTTTTTTTTTCCTCTCGATGATTCATATATTTTTATGATTATAAGCACATAGTATATATATAAGTATATATATTTTTTTGTTTGTTTAAGAGCTGCCCTCACATAGTTTCTGTTTGTGCGCCTCTAAGTAGGCAACTGAAAATCTTTCTTTTGTATAAAAATTTTTTAAAAACTGTCAGTTAAATACAGGATTATAATTTATATGACAACAGGCCCACAGATTTTTTGTTCCAGGCACTTTTTTGTTGAACTTTTATTTTTAATGGTTCCTTTTTTTATATTATTATTATATTTTTCAAGTTTATTTGTGCTCTTCCGCCCACTCATAAATAATTCAAGTCAAAATCAGATGATTTACGTTGCTTTGATGGCATTTTCATTCTGTTATTTTTTGGTCCCAGAATAGCTACCTTAGCCAAAGGGGATCTGGGCGTTGGGAGTGGGCTTGGTTCGTGCTGTAATGCGCCCTGCTTATGTGGGCGTTGTGCTCTATTCAAAAATAATTTGTAAAAACTTGTATGCCATAAAAATGCCATAAACTTAAATGTTTTGTTTTTTGACCGAGTGTTTTTTTGGGTGTGTGTTCGAGCTCTCTGTTTTTGTTTGCAGGTGTGAAGGTATTAAGTGCTTAAAAACAAAACTAATCGTATAATAGTTTTCATTTAATTTGTCAATGAATACAAAATTTTAAATAAATTTTCCCTTTTTTTCTTTGCAGGTGAGTTTTATGAACTTAAGGATTAATATAACAGCTTCTTTCTCTGTAAGTACTAAAAGAAATTTCAAGTGAATTTTGAAGATTGGAATTTTAAACAAGGAATGCCGTCAAAATAGGAGCCTTTTTTGATAAAAGTTTCTATCTGGGAAGTGCGGAAGAACGGGGTAGGCTTGAAGTCAGAGGTGGTACCCGAGAGTGGATCCAGACGCGATCTGAGATTTCTGAAAAATTTCCCAAAAATGTCTAGAAAGTACCAAATACTTGAAATACGTGAAAACTGCCAGCGGGCCTACGTTCTTCCCTCGACTACCTTTAGTATTAATCATATTCTCAAGATGTTATAAGTGTAAACCCTCCATCTGACGAATGTATAGGGTCCAGCCAGGCAAAATTCGTCAATTCAATTTTACCATTTTTTTTTCGTCCTTATTTGAGGACTTTTTATAATTGCCATAGTGGTAGATCGATAGCCAATAAAATTTTAGGCAGGTACGTGGGACCTCCAGTCTTTATATTAGGTAAAAATATAATAAATTAACGTCGAAAAATGAAAAATGTCTGGCCAGACCCGTTTGTCACACGGAGGGTTAAACCTATTCTCAATGCCCTATCATTTTGATCCTTCTCCACCCCTCCCCTTCTCCAACTCCTTTCCGCCTTCTCTCACAATCAGGCAGCACAATGAAGCTCATGGGCTCTGGGTGATCTCAGTCACTGACTGGGCTGCCTTCTCAACCTATCCTAACCCCATTCTCAAAGCTACGAAAAAGAAGTATATTTTTGAGAACACTCCAATTGATTTAATACAATTTTGATTGCGTCTAATTTTCCATAACTTACCAAACTTCCAACCCCTTAACTTGGGATAACATCAATGGTAATTTGTGTCCTGTATTAGCTTCCTAATTAGAGAAAGGGCCTCCAGTGTGAAGGAACTTTCTTTTAAGAAACTTTATTTTAAATTCAGTATCCAAAAAAATGTGTTTTTTTTTTTTATTTGTTTTTATTGGAAATCAACCCTTGATTTTATGGGTTATAATCCAACATTTATGAAAAAGTAAGTCACTATACACTTAAAACCCTTTTGTGTGGTATCATTTAGATTACTCTATATATATACAATATTTAAAAAATCAAGTAGATTCTATTATATGAAACGCCTTCTGAGGTCTTTTGGATGAAGGCGTTTTAGGCGTCTTCTTGGTCTATGACCGGCCAGGGCACATGCAAGCGAGTTCGGATGGTTCCTTATGCGATCAGCGTAACGGTCGCTAAGTTTATTCAATACATCACCCACATAGGGAATGCCTAGATCCTTGTGAAGGTTTCGATTTCGGATATACCACGTATTATAAAACAAAATGGCGCCTATAGAAAGCTACGAGTACTTGGCTGATTTTCCGAGAAGCTTTTAAACGTCGTCATTGATCTGAAACGTAAAAAAATTGTTCTAAGAATTTTGAAAAATTTCTGGTTTGAAAAACAAAAAAAAAACTTTGGTTTCATTAAAAATATTATGAGCTATGAGTTGAAGATGAGTTTTAAAATAAAAAGTTTTAATTATTTTGACAGAAATAAAGATAAAAAATCCATGTAAGGATTGTATCAAAATTTCAATTCGATCAGGTCAAAATTGATCTGAGTTATCCGTGGAGCAATTCGAAGAAAAGGGTTTCGTGAAAAACGTGTTTAAAGTTTTAAAACTAGTCCGATCAAATGGCGGGCTGCCACGCGCCCGACGCTTATAGTAGTGGAATTTTTTTTTATATACATATCTCTTTGGGGCATAATTTCTAAAAGAATTGTCTACCAATACCAATTAAAAAAATGGCGGACGTAAAGACGGGCGCGGACGACTTTAGGATACCCTGTACCACTAGCTTGTAATAAAGTCCGATTTCTTCACAAAAAACCAAAAACAGAAGAATTTTTAAGCAAAAATTTTTTTTTTGACCGATCGTTCCTATGGGAGCTATATGATATAGTCAACCGATTTCAATAAAATTTGACGCAGTGCTTAAATACCTTAAAAAAGATATGAATGCCAAATTTATTTCAAATATCTTTACAAACAAACAAAACACATCGAATTTTGTATAAAAAACGTGTTTTTGGACCGATTGGTCCTATGGGAGCTATATGATCTAGTCAAACGATTTGGATTAAATTTGGTACAGTGCTTAGGAACTATCAAATACTCACGAATGTCAAATTTGGTCCCAATATCTTAACAAGCAAACGAAACACAACAAATTTTGTTAAAAAATCGATTTTTTGGAAGATCGGACCTATGGGAGCTATATGATATAGCCAACCGATTTTGTTCAAATTTGGCACATTGCTTAAGTGGTCTACAAAATTTCCAAACGCCAAATCTGGTTACGATATCTTTATTAAAAAACGAAATATAGCGAACTTTTCTTTAAAAAAGTTATTTTGGCCGATCGGTCCTATGGGAGCTATATGATATAGTCAACCGATTTTGATCAAATTTGGTACAGTGATTGAGAACTATAAAAAACTTTCGAATACCAAATTTGGCTACGATATCTTCATAAACAAACGAATTATTCATCTAAAACGCTTTTTTTTTGTCGAGGTCGTCTCAAACACCCCTATGGGAGCTATATAATTTATCCCCGATATCAAAAAAATAAAATAAACTTGCCTCCTATGGAATAATATGGGATGTAATGTGAAAGTTTGGTAACTCTAGCTCTTACCATCTCTGAGATCTAGGCGTTCACACGGACGGACAGACATACAGACGGACATGGGTATATCGACTTCTCTATTCACCCTGATCATATTTTAGGTAACTTTGGGGTGTCTCCGACGTCTCCTTCTATATGTTACATACATTTTCGGCTTGCACAAACTTAATATACCCTTGGTACCATACGGTACAGGGTATAAAAATTTGTATTAAAAATTTTAGACATTTCAATTTTTTATAGAGAAAAATTCTGAGATAATGAATTTAATCTATTTGTATGATTTTCGCATTTTCCAGTCCTTTACAGTGCTTTCAGATAGGTCCTAGAGTTTAAAAAAATTTTCTGGTTTTTCATCAAATTCTGCGCTTTCTCGCATTTTCTGTAGAGAAACATTTTTGAGATAGTGCAATTTTTCCATTTGTATTTTGTTCGAGGTTCGCCTTTTTTGGGCTTTCAGACAGGGTCTAGAGTTTTCTAAGCTTGTAGACTTGAAAAAAATATTTAACATTTAATTTTTTCCAAAACAAATGGACGTAAAATGCTCACGCGTCAGGTTCTATTTTTTAAATCATGTTAAATCCTACATCCTGGCAGCCAGAATTGTCGCTGACAGCATAGTAATATTCATCATGTGTGATAAAGATAACAATACTCAATATGGTTAATTTTTCTTTAAAAAGTGCTTACAATTCACAAACTGTTCAAGCACTGCATGCCTTAAGTTGGCGGTTGTTTATTAAATTTATTTTAATTATTCGTTTATATATTTTATTTGTAGATTGTAGATTTGATATTTTTTATGTGTGATTGTCGATTTTACAGTACATATGAATGGCAATATTTCACTTCAGTAGTCTCCAAAAAATCGAATTTACTTTTCTTCAAGAGGACTTGCCTATTTGGTATCAACAGAAAAATAAATATACAAAAATTTCAGTCTAGTCGTTTTAAGCCTAAGCTTAAGCCCTGCAGGGGATCGGGAAAAGGTATTGAAAAATGATTCAAACAAACTTCATCTTCTGGGAAAATATGCGCACCAACTGATAAAGTTTGTGTGCTTGTAGTTATTCTAGACCCAAAAAATCAGCATAGAATCAGGTCCACATTACAGATTCTACCCATTTTGTGAATTTTACTCGGAGCAGCTCTCTTCATTCCCCCCAAAATTTGCCTGCTGCCATAACTTTTGTTTTTAAAAAAATATTTTTATTTTTTTCTGCGAAAAGCTACACCAAAAAAATGCGACAAGTGGGTTGACTTGACTATGTCTGGTAGCTGGTCACATTACGCAATTACTTCATGTCACACCAAACATTTGGTTGACTGCCTACCACGGCGGCGGCTACAGCTGGGAAAAAATGTTGCGGCAGTTGTTGTTGTTGTTGTAGTAATTGTTGTTGATGTTATTGCAGTTGCAGCAGCAGCCGCTTGTGGCGCATCCCACGCAACTTTGCAACTTGCAACGAGTCGTTGCAACTTTGCACAACTTTTCAACTGGCGCCTGCCTACGTTTAAAATTTTAATTACATTTTTGCACACGATCAAACTTACATACACCATAAAACTTAATGCATATTTACATATATACATATATACTATATATATATATATATATGTGTATGTATGTGTAAGTACATATATACAAGTTGTTGAACAAGTTTTGTTTATCAAATTTATGTCAATATTAGTGGTGAATTTTAATGTGTTAATTGATGATAGATTCAATTTATGCCTCGTGTGTATATTATATACTTAGTACATAAGTGCTGTAATGGCTTTATGAGTGATTGATGTGAAGGCTGCGAAGACTTGGAAATAATAGAAGGCCTACTTATAGGCGCATTAGGCTTGGCTAGGGGTGAGGAGAGGAATATGAGGCCTGGGATGAGGTGTTTACGGCTGCAGATACAACAAGTAAAAAGTTTATCGTATAAAAGATTATTGCAGAACTTTAGAATGCACTGGAAAAAAAAACTGTGTGAACTTACAAACTTTTATCATGGCGTTGAACTTGAAAATATGACAAAATTTGGAAAATTTCTTAGTTAAGTTATCAATTTTTTCGGATCCATGAAATACTTTTGGATCGTCTTTAAATTTTTCAGGCGCTATATGCAGGTAAAAAGGAAACTTTTTAGGGGTAAGGTTATTAAAACCGTTGTATTAAACAATTTGCTATACTAATTTGTGAATTCTACGTTATAAATTGAAGAGTATGAGTTCTATAGAGTGATTTTTTAAGAGGTAGAGTGTTTGATTTTCAAAAAAAAAAATACAAAAATTTGAAAAATTGATTAAAACTTTATTGGAATCGATAGATCGATCAATATAATTTAATGTTTAAAGATGATTTCATGCAAATGTTGGCCGCGGCTCAGCTTTAGATGACCCATGCGCGAGGTCCAATTTTGGCACACTCTCTCCAACATATCGACCGGAATTTCACGAATAAATGCTTCAATATTGGTTTCCAGTGCGTCAATCGTTGCTGGTTTATCCCTGGAAACATGAGCCTTAATATGGCCCCACAAGAAATAATCCAAAGGCGTTAAATCACACGATCTAGGCGACCAATTGAAGGGCCCCAAACTGTTCACCGAAGGCGGCTCTTAACTGGGCCATTATTTCGCGTGCCGTTTGGCATGTGGCACCATCTTGTTGAAACTAAATGTCAGGCATGTCCAGCTCTTCCATTTTGAGCAAAAAAAAAAGTCGCCAATCATCAAAGGGTAGCGCCCGCCATTCACAGTAACGTCCCGGCCATTGTCGTCTTTGAAGAAGTACGGCCCGATGATGCCACCGGCCCATAATCTACACCAAACAGGGACTTTTTCGGGATGCATTGGTAGCTCTTGCAATGATTCTGGCTGGTCTTCACTCCAGATGCGGTTCGAAATTTAGTCGCAAGCTTCCGAATAGCTCCCTCAGTAGGCCGACCAAACAGTCCATAAATTGGAAGAAGTGCGGGACGCACTTTATTAACCTAGCATGAATTTTGATAGTAGAATTCATTAATTTGCAAGCGTTGTTCGTTCGTGAGCCGATTCATGGTTAAATTATAGACCAAACTGAACAAGTTTGTCAATGACACAAGACACGATTCACGCGTGATCTGTCAAAAACAGTGTTGCCAAAAAGATACCAGCAAAAAAATCACCCGTTAGCTGAATTTTCTACTTTATTATAATTTTCTATGGCTTCAAAAAATGTATAATGGGAGGTTTATGATATTATTTGAAAAAGAGTGTAAAACTTTAAGGCAAAGTTATTTCTTTATTTTTATCCGACTAAGTTTTAAGTTTGTACATCTGTTACCCCATAACTTCTAAGCCGCTTATCATAATTTGAGATTTTTAATATGTTTGAAAGTCTCTTAATCGCACTCTGGTTATAGGATATGGTGTGTCTCATTAAATTGCATATTGCGCCCTCTAGAGGCTACAAAGTCAGGCATAAAGATCAAGATATTGATTTTTCGAAAGTCGGATTTAAGTTTTTGTGTTTACTTCTTTTTTATTTCAGTGTATATATTATAATTAGTTAAAAAAGCTTTTATATATAAAAAGGTTGAGAAAATCTTTATTACAAAATACCTTTGATCTAGAACATCTTGAGACTCAAAAATGAAATGCGATAATTTTTTTGTATTTTTTGACCCAAGCAAACACCGCAGCTAAATTTTAAACTAAAAAAAAAATGCTCTTTAATTAATTATTTATTTATGTATATTATGGAATGTACAAAATGAGAATATATTTTTACTATTGAAAAATTTATTTTTATAAAAAAAAATGTACTATTAAAACCAAAATTGTTAAAAAAAATGGCGGACGTAAAGTCGGGCGCGGACGACTTTAGGATACCCTGTACCACTAGCTTGTAATAAAGTCCGATTTCTTCACAAAAAACCAAAAACAGAAGAATTTTTAAGCAAAAATTTTTTTTTGACCGATCGTTCCTATGGGAGCTATATGATATAATCAACCGATTTCAATAAAATTTGACACAGTGCTTAAATACCTTAAACAAGATATGAATGCCAAATTTATTTCAAATATCTTTGCAAACAAACAAAACACATCGAATTTTGTAAAAAAAAACGTGTTTTTGGACCGATTGGTCCTATGGGAGCTATATGATCTAGTCAAACGATTTGGATTAAATTTAGTACAGTGCTTAGGAACTATAAAATACTCACGAATGTCAAATTTGGTCCCAATATCTTAACAAACAAACGAAACACAACAAATTTAGTTAAAAAATCGATTTTTTGGAAGATCGAACCTATGGGAGCTATATGATATAGTCAACCGATTTTGTTCAAATTTGGCACATTGCTTAAGTGGTCTTAAAAATTTCCAAACGCCAAATCTGGTTACGATATCTTTATTAAAAAACGAAATATAGCGAATTTTTCTTTAAAAAAGTTATTTTGGCCGATTGGTCCTATGGGAGCTATATGATATAGTCAACCGATTTCGATCAAATTTGGTACAGTGATTGGGAACTATAAAAAACTTTCGAATACCAAATTTGGTTACGATATCTTCATAAACAAACGAATTATTCATCTAAAACGTTATTTTTTTGTCGAGGTCGTCTCAAACACCCCTATGGGAGCTATATAATTTATCCCCGATATCAAAAAAATAAAATAAACTTGCCTCCTATGGAATAATATGGGATCTAATGTGAAAGTTTGGTAACTCTAGCTCTTACCATCTCTGAGATCTAGGCGTTCACACGGACGGACGGACAGACGGACATGGGTATATCGACTTCTCTATTCACCCTGATCATATTTTAGGTAACTTTGGGGTGTCTCCGACGTCTCCTTCTATATGTTACATACATTTTCGGCTTGCACAAACTTAATATACCCTTGGTACCATACGGTACAGGGTATAAAAAAAATAGATTGTACTAATATTCGCTTACAAGAAATTGCTTGTCAAAAAATTTCTTCAAATATGATATTTCAATAGCTACATAAATAATCAAAATTAAACAAAAAATCGAATCATTGTTTTTTATGAAAAATTATTTTATATAAAAACCCAACTTTCTGTTCATTGCTTAAAAAAATTTTTTTAAGTATCAGTTTTCGATATATTTTTATGAAATCTTAAAAACCTGTGAAATTTTGAAAATTATTATTATTAATTACACAGGTCAACATGGTTCAGTTGTTGGAAAGCTAAGAGTCATTTCCTAAGTAATTTGGTGCGTAGAATCCGAATCCGGCGTCAGAACTGGCCCATCACGTCAGGATTTTGAGATATTTGAGGTTATGTACCCAAAATGGCGTTTTTTCCTACATTTGAGGTTATGTACAGGGCGCAAACAATTTTTGTGGTCTTTCTCTTCAATTACATCATTTAGTACAACTCTACCCTTTAATTTAAGGGTTCAAGAGATCAACTACGATTTTTTTACGCAAAGTTATGGCTTTTCGAAGTTACGAGATATATCCCTTCGACGTCATTAGCATTTCACAGGTCTACAAATACAGGGGTCATGTGAGTTGCTGGAAAGCTGGGTTATTTCTGAAGTAATTTGGTGCGAGAATCCGAATTCGGCGTCGAACTCCATCACGTCAGGATTTTGAGATATTTGAGGTTATGTACCCAAAAAATAACATAACCTCAAATATCTTAAAATCCTGACGTGATGGGCCAGTTCTGACGCCGGATTCGGATTCTACGCACCAAATTACTTCGGAAATGACTCTTAGCTTTCCAACAACTGAACCATGTTGACCTGTGTTATCTCAAAGGCTTATTGCAAATGCTAATGACGTCGAAGGACTATATCTCGTAACTTCGAAAAGCCATAACTTTGCGAAAAAAAATCGTAGTTGATCTCTTGAACCCTTAAATTAAAGGGTAAGAGTTGTACTAAATGATGTAATTGGAGAGAAAGACCGCAAAAATTTTTTGCGCCCTGTACATAACCTCAAATGTAGGAAAAAACGCCATTTTTTGGGTACATAACCTCAAATATCTCAAAATCCTGACGTGATGGGCCAGTTCTGACGCCGGATTCGGATTCTACGCACCAAATTACTTAGGAAATGACTCTTAGCTTTCCAACAACTCACATGACCCCTGTATTTGTAGACCTGTGTTATTGGAATTGATATATTTTTAAAATTTTTCGAGACACTGTTCAAAAAGCAATTTTACAGAAAAGTCATACTTTTTTTTGTAATTTTATGTATATTTTTTTGTAATTAAATATACTTATTTTTATTATATATGTATATTTTTTATTTTATATATAATATTTTTATATTTTATATATACATATATATTTTTTTGTAATTTTATACATTTTTCTTTATATTTATTTGCTTATATTTTTATTTATTTAAAATTTTTTTTATTTTTTAGAATATTCATTATTTTCTTTTATTTATTTGCAAGGGGATCTAAATTTCTAAAATTTTAGGATAATATTATAAAATTATTTTATTTTACATTTCAATCAAATAGCTTTTTATATTCGTGCAAAATTGAATAAAATTGCTTAAAGAAATTTTTAAGACCGTGTAAAAACACAAAGCGCTTTTTAAGATCTTACAAATTTGTATGTAAATTCGCAGGCTGCAGGGCATGTTGCATTTGGGATTACCTGACCGTCACTCGATCCATTTGTTTTTCTTTACTTAAATAAGATAAACAAATCAAATTAAAGCAAATGGAAAATGGAAAGATTTCATTCGCTTTTGTGTCATTTTTAGAGCTCTTATCCAATATACTATAAGATATATGTATGACACAATTTCAATATATATTGAGATTCAATTATATTTGATTGGTATTCTCTTGCCATACGATATCTCATTGCAGTTGTATGAGTGTGTATCTGTGTGTTTGTATTTTAACATTCATCAATGTCTCTGCACAGTTTGGCTTTTGAATTTGGCTTGGCTTGGCTTTTGGCTTCCTCTATTGATTTGTGCTTTTGCGTCTTATCTGCCAATCCCTCCCTCACTCCTCCCTCTCTCTGTCCCTCAAAATCTACAAGATTCATTAGTTTTCCGAATGATTTCCACTTTTTTTTTTCTTTTTCTAATTTACCATATTGAAAGTACATAGCATATGTGGCAACCTGAAGCAACCGGCATTTTGACATATCATCTTTGAGTAGTACCAAAATTACATTGCTCACCAAGATGATGATAATGATGTTGTTGATGACCAACAGCTGATGATGAGTCAACTGATAGGGTCGACTTACGTGCTGCAGTCTTTTCCCCCAACCCCCTCTCTCTTTGGGGCGCCAAATTCAATCAGACACCCACATGGCAATTTATAAACTTGTCGCCGTAAAGCAATTTCACACACAAACCACGTAGACAGGGACAGTGGCGGCTTTCAAAGTGCCCGTAGAGAATGCTGCGGGGAGGGAAGACTCTCTAGCTAAGACGGCAGCGTTTCCTCTTCGGCGGTTGCACACACACACACAGACAGACAGACAGACAAGTTGCCAATATTAAACGCTTCAATGGATTTTATGGAGCATAAACAGGAAATTTGTACAAAAAAAAAAGGAGAAGAAGAAGAATGTGCAATTTGCGACTAACGAAACAAAAGTAACAAAGGCAACAAAAGCAACAGAAACAACAGCCAAACAACTATAAACTTACCAGACGAAATGAATTGAACGAAGAAGAATGGGGAGTTGGAGTAGAGATGACAAAAAGAATATTGAGAAGAAACTAACGGGCAGGTTGTGGCCATTTCTATGCGGAAAAAAAGCATCATCTTGCGATATAGGGTGTTTTTTTAGGCGTGTTTGAACTTTAAATTGTAGGAGGGAGAGAGCTTTAATTTTTATGGCGGATTAGTTGGCACTGTAAATCAAAAATGAAATAGAGGACAAAATGAATTAGACGAAGGAACATCTAAATGCAGCAAGATAACATTCGTAAACGGCAGATTGTGGTCAGACATCTATGCATAAACAAGCATCATCTTCTGAACGCAGAGCCTTTCGAAAAGCGTATCTTAACTTTAAATTTAGGAAGAGGACTTCAAGTTTTTATTGCGTATAAGTTTACATTAATTGTATTCTGATTCAAAAATAAATCATCTTTTAAATGACTCACCAGACATAACGAATTTGACGAAGTCACATGGAAACCGAACGAAACATCAAAGAATATTGAGTTTCTTCTCAACGACATATTGTGAGTAAAATCTATGCCGAAGACGCATCACCTTGTGATAAAGGATGCTTTCGTTAAGCGTGTTTGCAACTTTAAATTGCAATTGGAAGAGCGTCTTAAATTTTTATGGCGGATTAGTTGACATTAATTGCAACAAAAATCAAAAATAAAATGATTTAAATGAGTTAGAATGAGATATCAATGAATATGGAGTCTGAACAACAGATTGTGGTAAAATCATTTTCTGAAGCAGAGTCTCTTAGCAAGCGTGTCTTAATTTCAAATTTGTGGAAGAGTGCTTAAATTTTTATTGCGTATTAGTTTACATTAATTATATTATGAATCAAAAACAAAGTAATTTAAGTGCGTAACAGGATAAAATTAAGTTGACAAAGTCTCATGAAACCTGAACAATATTGAGATTTATACCAACAACAGACTATGACTAAATCTATGCGCAAAAACCATCATCTTCTGACCAAAACTCTTTCTGCAAGCGTTTCAACTTTAAAATTTTGAAAAATTGACGCATAAATTACTATGAATCAAAAATAAAGAACTTATCAGACATAGCGAATTTAACAAAGTCACATGGTGACAAAATGAGATACAGAAGAATGTTGATTATCATTTAAACGGCAGATTGTGGCAAAATCTATGAGCAAAAAGCATCATCTTATGACGCTGAGTCTTTATTTAAGCATGCCTAATCTTGATATTTTAATAAAAAGAGTAATAGTGCGAAGAAACTAAAAGGACGTTATTGAAAGACCTAAGCGAAAAATCCATCATCTTCTGATTCTAGTTCTTTCGTTAAGCGTATCTAAACTTTATATTTTAAAAAGCGGAATAGTTCAAAGAATCTAGCAGCATACTGACTCTTTCGTTAAGCGTCTAAACTTTAAATTTCAAGCAAAAGAATTGTGTATTGTGGCAAGACCTGTGCGAAAAAAACCATCATCTCCTGATACTAGTTCTTTCGTTAAGGATTTCTAAACTTTAAATATCCAAGCAGAAGAATTTTGTGTGAGTTTTGGCTTTCCCTTAAAGAAAGAGCGAGATAACAACGTAACATTATGCAAAATTCTAAGCGGAAATCCATCATCTTCTGAGAGCTGGGTCTTTATACCCTGTACGCGTGATGGTACCAAGGCTATATTAAGTTTGTCAAGCCGAAAATGTATGTAACATATAGAAGGAGACGTCGGAGACACCCCAAAAGTTACCTAAAATATGATCAGGGTGAATAGAGAAGTCGATATACCCATGTCCGTCTGTCCGTCGTGTCCGTCCGTGTGAACGCCTAGATCTCAGAGATGGTAAGAGCTAGAGTTACCAAACTTTCACATTAGATCCCATATTAATCCATAGGAGACAAGTTTATTTTATTTTGTTGATATCGTGGATAAATTATATAGCTCTCATGGGGGTGTTTGAGACGACCTCGACAAAAAGCGTTTTAGATGAATAATTCATTTGTTTATGAAGATATCGTAACCAAATTTGGTATTCGAAAGTTTTTTATAGTTCCCAATCACTGTACCAAATTTGATCGAAATCGGTTGACTATATTATATAGCTCCATAGGACCGATCGGACAAAATAACGTTTTTAAAGAAAATTTCGCTATGTTTCGTTTTTTAATAAAGATATCGTAACCAGATTTGGCGTTTGAAAATTTTTTAGACCACTTAAGCAATGTGCCAAATTTGAACAAAATCGGTTGACTATATCATATAGCTCCCATAGGTCCGATCTTCCAAAAAATCGATTTTTTAACTAAATTTGTTGTGTTTCGTTTGTTTGTTAAGATATTGGGACCAAATTTGACATTCGTTAGTATTTTATAGTTCCTAAGCACTGTACTAAATTTAATCCAAATCGTTTGACTAGATCTTATAGCTCCCATAGGACCAATCGGTCCAAAAACACGCTTTTTATACAAAATTCGATGTGTTTTGTTTGTTTGTAAAGATATTTGAAATAAATTTGGCATTCATATCTTTTTTAAGGTATTTAAGCATTGTGTCAAATTTTATTGAAATCGGTTGACTATATCATATAGCTCCCATAGGAATGATCGGTCAAAAAAAAATTTGCTAAAAATTCTTTGTTTTTGGTCTTTTGTGAAAATCGACTATTCAAGATAGTGGTACAGGTATCCTTAAGTCGTCCGTCTCGATTTACGTCCGCCATTTTTTTAATAGTCTGCCTGCATTTTTATACAAATCAAATAGAGGAGAATCTGAGTAAGATTAACTTGAAATGAAATAGGCTTCTTGCTGTAATTCAGCACGTCTTGTTTCAAGAGATCAAATTTTATATGACTCTTTTGACATAGAGTCAGACTTAATCCTAATCAACTCCTAAAAGCTTAAACGATGTTGTTTTTCAGTTGAATAATAGTTTGATCTATTCTGGTGAACTTATGACTTTTCGTAATCTCATAAAAAAGTTGTAAGGCCTCAAATCTCACGAACTGAATAACCATTTCACTCGATCTTTTCTGGAAATAAAGCTTCTGCGTATCAAGCTGTCTTGTCGGAATCATTTGTCATCCACTTTCATCGATTCATGAACTCATCGAAGAAAAAAACGAAAAAGCATGATTGGAATCATCAATGAACGATGTTCACACCGTTTCGGCATCCAGTTCCATGTTATCTAACAGAAGAAAGCAAAACATGGCCGATTTCGTTTGTCTTGATGATTACTGCATTTTGTTGAAGTCATATGACATGCCTTTCCATGTTATTTATATTCGATATAATTTCACTAATACTTTACAACGATGTTACCACCGTTTTGGTATATATCATTCAATTCCAAGACCTGAACAATATGTTTGGTTACGGAAAGATATATGGCCCAAGAAAAATGGACAATATTCACACTTACCAGTAGGTTTCTCCGCAAACCTCTTAATAATATGAAAATAATTTACTCTCGTCTATGACAATTTTTTACAAGAACTTTAACCCAAAAAGGCGGCCTTGATAGCCTAGCGTCAGTGCACTTGAGTCTAGTGACTAGACTATCACCCCAGAGGTTGTGGCTTCGAATCCCATTTCCACTTTTCCTATTCCCCTAATTTTTCCTGTTTATTTTATATCCTTATTTATCACTTACGCCCATTCCCAAGAGAGTTGGGGCATTAAGTTCTGTTACCTATCTACCTTAACTCAAAAAAGTATCCCATCATTGAAGATGCTACTCAAAAAAAAAAAATTTCAGGAAATGTGCACTTTAATTCTTCCCAAAGCTATCCTCTGCAAAAGTTCGTCTATAGCTATTGAAGCACCCTATAATGCGTTACATTTGCTACGGTTTTATCACTCGAAGAGTTGCATGACACAAAAACAAAAGCATTAAAATGGCATAGAAAATTGGCATTAGAAATGAAAAGTTACAATAGATCTACCAAATGGTCATTGGCCATGTGGCATGTGTCATGAATATGTGTTGTTGTTGCTATTATTGTTATCCAGGCTGTGTTTAGTTCCCGTGTGTTTGTGTGGTCGCCATGAAACCATAAAACATTAATTTCAATTGAAATTGCAAGCAGGCCGGTAGCTGGAGATGGAGCTGGAGCCGTAGCTGGGAGTTGGGAACTGTGCTGTGGTCTGAGCTAAGACCAACTATTATATCAAGGCCCAGACAAAAGGCTGCCGCAGTTTGAACCATGCGTAACCCGAGCCAAATGAACTAATGGCTGTCATCTGTGTGTGTGTCTGTATGGATTTGGTTGGAGTCGTCGTCTATGCCGTCTATGTCGTCTCTGTCGTCTGTCTGGCAACGTAATACGAAATTAATTTGTTAACCAACCACCGAGGAAGTGTACGTAAACATTGTTGGGAAAAAGTTTTTATATCTAGCAGCTGTTGTATGTCTAGCAAAAGGCCCTCAAAATACTACTAAAAACAACAACATATGTTAATTAGTGATTGCCAATGGGAACTACAACTGCATAGAGAGAGACTCGGATGGATAGTGTGTTGAGAGTGAGAGCGAGTGGCATCAATGGAGTTGGAGGGTTTTTATTCCAAGATGCGTTCAGACGGCAAGGTTTTAAGTTAGATGTTTGGATTAGAGAAGGAAAAGGAAGCATGCAAGCAACTACGGTAGGTACTGATTTTGGCACTATCCCAAAATTCAGAAAATTATGGGCACAAGAAGTTGGAGATAAAATCGAACCTAAATTTACAAGAAACTGCGGATGGTACAGATTTGTTCATGAGCCCGAAATTCGGGAAATTAATGCAGCTGCATGCTATAATTTAGCCCTAAAGCAATCCATCAAAAGTTTTTTTTTCTGAAACCCATGTCCGACGATGGTATTTTTTCATTGTTTCTTTCTTCCGAATCCGAAGTGCGTATCAATGGAGTTAAAGTGATATTTTATGAAGATTCGTTCAGACGGCAAAGTTTGATATAAGATGTTGGTATTAGAGAAGGAATAGGAAGCAGAGTGCAATAAGTTGCGGTTAGTGCATATTTTTGCACTATCCCGAAATTCAGAAAACATCGATTCTGGTATTAAAGAAGCAGACGGTATTACTAGAAGGAATCGGAACTAGATAACAAAAAGATGCTGTTAGTCCAAATGTTTTCATGACTCTAAAATTAGGGAAATTCCGGCCTTTGCATGATGGGACCATTGTACTTCGGATTTGGTTTCAGCGAGCTAAAAAAATGTAGGGAAAAATTTTGTTTTTCTTATATAATTTTTTTCATGATTATGAAATTGAAAAATTTCGGGCCTTGGACATCATGTTTGCACTATCCCGAAAAAGCCATCACAACTAAAGTACAAAAGGTCAGATTCGATTTTTTCATATTCCCGAAATTCAGAAAATTATGGGCCTTGGCTGGACATAGGTTCTGTTTTTGCACTATCTCGAAATTCAGAAAATTACGGCCATTGGATGTAAGGTGTTGATATTAGAGAACACATCGAAAGTAGAGTAAAACAAGCTGCGTTTGGTGAAAATTTGTTCTTGATCTCAAAATTCGGAAAATTAGGGCCTTGGACAGCGGCTCTTGTTTTTGCCCTATCCCACAATTCATAAAATTACGGCCATCGGATGTTAGATGTTGATAGAGAAGACATCGAAATCAGAATACGAAAAGCTGCGGTTCGTCCAGAATTATTTTTGATTCCGAAATTCGGAAAATTACGGGTCGTGAAAATCCGTTCTGGTTTTTGCACTATCTCGAAATTCAGAAAATTTCGGCTGTCGGATGTTAGATGTTGATATTAGAGAAGGCATCGCAACTAGATTCCTATCCAGATTTTATCAGGATACCAAAATTCGGAAAATTTCGGCCGTTGCTTACTGGGACTTTTGGATCTCGCATTTGGTTTTAACGAGCCAAAAAAGATGTTGAATTGTTTTTTCCTAAAGCACTTCATAAAAAGTATTTTTCTGTTGCGGATCTTTGAGATGGTTTTTTTTAGTATATTTTTTCCGAAATTGGAGTCCAATTGATACCAAACCAGCAAAAAAAAAAAGTGATACCGAATTCTTTATGCTAGTGAAGAAACTGAGATAAGTGTAGGATATGGGGAATAAATAAATATATATGTGATTCTATGGTTCCACGGGGGAGCAAAGGGCCGCAACGAGATTCCTCCATTTCCCTCTGTCATGCGCCAACCTGTTGACTTTGCTCCAGGTTTTGTTGGTTCTGAATACATCAGCTTCAAGATTCCTCCTCCAGAACAATACTGGTCTGCATCTGCGACAGCTGCCTTGAGGGTTCCAATTGATGGTGCAGGGTCTCTTTTTAGCAGGGTCCCAAGCCAGTTACATTTCTTTTTCAGGATTTCAAGGGGTCATCGGTAATATGGTTACAGAGAGTTTACAGGTTAGCATTTGAAATCGTGTTAGGACAGAAAATTCTCAAGGTTTTTCATAGACAATGATTGATGAAATCTTGCAACGTTCGGAGGTCAAAGGCTGCAAGGTTCCAGATTCGCTACTTTCTGCAAAAGAGAGCGCAGACTCTATTTTTATATAGTAGCTATATCAAATAATAGACCAATTTTTCTCAAATTTATGTCAGTTATATTTTATTCAAAACTAAACACTAGCTTAAACATTGGAATATATCGAATATGCTTGACTTATTCGACTGCACTGACTTTCATGAATGATGATTTTGTTGGAAATTTTTGAAGTAGAAAAAAAATTTACTCTAAAAGTGGAATAGGTTCAGTTTTTGTATGGTAGCTATTAGAAATAATCAACCAGTTTTGCTCAAATTTACATCAGTTGTATTTCATTTTAGACTAAACATTTATGTGCGGTTTGATCAGAATTGGAACACTTTTTCTCATAGCTGTTATACTAAAATTGAACCAGCTCAATTTAGCTGGTGTGAACGTAGCTTGAACCCTAAACCTGGGAATATATCGAATATGCTTGACTCATTCAACTGCAATGACTTTCACATTGATTCATGAATGCATCAACAATGATTTTGTGGAAAAAAAAAATGTACTCTAAATTGTTGCATGCCGCAGACACACCCACAATGTGCACACATGCTACTTCCTCAGGCACACTATATATATGCATATATGTTATATATATGTACAACAGTTGTGCACATTATGTGTCAAAATCTGTCAGCAGCACTTAACCTAGGCATAAGTCAGACGAAGACGAAGAAAAGTTGCCATCAATTTTCATTTTCTATTTATTTTTAGTCTTCGTCCGTCCGACTGGAGTACTTCCGTTTTTTGTGTAAGACTTTTAACTTGGACACTTAATTTGTTTTAATTTTCTTAAATTATAAAATTTTATATTCAAATAGAATGTGTAGATATACATATATACCTATATGCCTCGACTTAATGTGCATTTACTTCTAGCATTCAGTGCTTATGATAATATTTTGAGTGCTTTTTGAGTGGTGCTGACTTTTGCCATAAGCCTAAAGGCGGCTCAGTCAAGCGCGGGGCTACTCCGGATGGTTCCCCAGCCAGCTAGTCATACATCCCAGTCTATTGTATTTCAGGGCTTATATTAAAATGACTTTGCCAACGATGACAATGTAGCTGCCGCCGCTAGAGATGATAATGATGACGTTAAAGATGATGACAATGTTGCAGATGATTATAATTATGTGATAAGGCAGGCCGGGCTGCTGTGCTCAAGTTTACTCTCTGAATATATTGCAATTGTTTTTTAATGAATTTGCTGTTGTTGTTGTACAAAGTCTCTCCATATACCAAGTGGGGCACTCCACACACTCTCTCTTTATCGATGGATGCAGTTGCTCCAGTTGCATTTAAGTGCCATAATTTCATTTTGTGTTACATTGTGGTTGACTTGACTCTTGTGCTTTGACTCTGCTCTTGGTGTGGTCTAGTTTTGATTACAGTTTCCATTATAATCGACAATAGAGCTATACAATGGCTCTATGGCTTTTCTTTCATTATAAATCCAAACATTATTATGGCTTTGGTTCGAGCGCAATTTAGAAGACATCTGTACGAAAATGTTGAAACTCTGTTGCAACTGTTTGGATAAGTCCCCGAGGTGCAATTATTTACAGCAATAACCAGCAGCTGCTCTGAAAGATGAGGAAACAAGGAAACAATTTTCAAAGACAAAAGAATTATTGTTGAAATAATTTTTTTGAGATAAATGTTTATTGCAGAGAGTTTGGAATTGAATTGTTACAGAAAAATTAATTTAGTTTATATTGTTAAAACGTTTAAAACAATTACGAAATTCTTAAACTCTGCTTTTAAATCGTTGAAGTAAGATGTTTGAGTGTATGCTCTCTTAGACAGGAGAACGACCAAAGTACACTAGTATATTCGAAAAATGAACCTTCGTAAAAAAGTGTTTTTTTATGGTAATTTTGTGTCGAATAATACGAAAGTAGCAACTTTTTTTTTCTTTAGCACTGTTTTCGATTTTTTTTCGAAAACATATTTTTTTTGGTGACTTTTTTCAATTCTTCGTGAATATCTCGTGAACAAATAGATAGAAAGGTGTTAATGGTTTCATAATATTTGCAGTTTCTGTCCGATTTTGATGATCTTAGACTCGAAATGTTGGAATTGAATTCTCTTTTATCTTAAAGCTTACCAAAATTTAATTTTATAAAAAATAGTTTCTTTAATAAAAAGCAAATTCTTAAAAATGGTCGAAAATTTTGTTTTTTTTCAACTTTGTTTGCTTGTAACTTTAATATTTAAACTTTATCTGTACATATCATAAAGAGCAAAAAAGTTCTTATCATTTTTCATGGACGATCAAAGAACTGAAAAAGTGTCAAAAAACATGTTTTCAAAAAATCTCGAAAACGATGCTTAAGAAAAAAAAAGATTTTAATTTTAGTGTTGCTCAGCCCAAAATTATCCGAAAAAACACGTTTATATGAGGATTCACTTGATGACCCTTAATTTTGTAGGCTTTTGGTATCAGTTGAAGTCATAACTAAGTAAAATATGTATTGAAAAAACTTAATTTATTTCCTCTAGCATTTTTATAATAAGGTCTGCGTTACACATTACAGGCTCTTCTTTTAATCCTCAAAATATTGAGAAAAACAATAAAATTAAAGAGAACAAGATATCGCCAGATATAACCAACCTTGCTTATACTCTTTTTTTATTAGGCGTCATAAAAGGCCAACCGACTCGATATTTTTCACTTCGATAGTTTAGAGTATCGTTACTATCGAACAAAGTGAAAAATGATACACTAAAAAGGGGAATATTCTTTTAATAACTGTCAAATTCTTAAAAAAGGAGTATTTATTAAAGTATCTTTAATAGAATCTTTGTATGCAGGACATTGTAAAAAAAATATCTTTTTAAAACTACCTCTTAAAAACCGAAAAATGTATATTGAACAAATAACAATGAAAAAGCTTATCTTTGAAGTAGCTCACAGGCGCGAATTTCTAGAGTTTTGTCGGGTCCTTCTGTTCCCAAACTATAAGACCACTTCTTCTGAACATCCATCATCTTGCTCTTAGTAGAAGTGCTAGGAGAACATAAAATAGACCAAATTGACCAAGATTCGTAGTCCAACACAGTTTGATCCCTGAAAGTAGAATAATTTTTGGTAACATTTTTTTTAAGTGTTTATTCTAACTTTCCAAAATCTAAATGAATTTACATATTGGCTTAAATTTTGACTGGCCAAATAAAAAATTTCGAATATTGTGGCTTTCTTATTTTTATTAAATCTATGACCTAGTTGTAATTTTTTTTTTTTTTTTTTTTTTTTTTTGAAAAATCCGTCATCGTGGTGATCTCGATCTATGACCTAGTTTTAGAAAAAAAACTAAAAAAAAATATCTACAATTTTATAACAGACCTGTCCAATACCTATATAGGGCTGGAATCTAACTATAGAGCTTATAAAAACCTTATTCTCAAACTATTCAAAATCCTGAACTGTTTTTTTTTTTTAATTTTTTACTTTTCATTCAATGACTTTGACTTGTATTATCTGAGACGTCAAAAAGGTCATCTCAAACTTTCTCTATTTTTTTATTTTTATAACTTCTGTTGCCTAAAAAAAAAGCTATTAAGTCGAATAAAAATTTCTATTAAAAATTCAAGTTTTAAAAGCTTTAAACCAAGAATTTATTATATTCGCTTATTATTTAAAATATACATCTCAATTACTATTATAAAAAGTTCGTTACATTGGATTTTCACTGTACGCTTACAGATGTAACTAAACAAATTGCAGCTGCAACCTAAGCTGCTTAGGAGACGAGACATATGATTTCCAACAAAGCGCCTCGGACACGATTTTTAAAATTTATGTTGCACACATAAATCTGTAACAAAGAAATGGACAAAATATAAAAAAAATAATATATATTGATTATTACCGCTCCCAAAGGCGATAACGAGGGGCAATGGCAGCCACATTTCGATAACTCTATCAAAATGTGTCAAAAGTACTAAAGGCGGCGACTTATGCTGCAGTACTCGGCTATAAATCATTTATTACCCTTACCCAGATATTCCAGATAGTTACCAATAAAAAAGAGAGAAAAAAAACTAAAACTAAAATAGAGTTGCATTAGAAGCGCTTAAAGATTGACTGAACAAAAAATTTAGACGCGCTGACTGAAGGCATTTAAGCTGCTTAGTAGGTACCGTGAAAGAACACTGGCGATTAAAAGTTTGCGGACAGTCATGTGTATAACTGGTGTGGTCAACTCAATTTTGAGCGAAATTGACAAATTTCTCTGAAAAAAGTACTAAAATCTGGAAAACTTAAACTCAAAATCGGGCAAATTTTTTTTTTAAGAAAAAAACTATTAAAAATTTTTTAGACGATTACAGTGCTATAGATAATTTGAATCTAGTTTTCCGTTCCTTTTTGTGGCAAATCTGGTGATGATAATTACTTAGGCAATATTGGATGTTTTTCAAAAAATTGTAAAAATCTGCGAATTCGTACTACTTTATATGATTTAAAAATATTATCTAAAAAAAAGTTTTTAGACACTGTTTCATTCGACTTAGCACCATTAAAAAATTCTTTTGATTGATCAGCCGAGTTCCCATGTATTCCTTATGGGGGGACAAATGACCTATTATCTCGGGAACGGCTGAACCAATATAAACCAAATTTTGCAAACATTTTATGTAGCCCAGCTAACGAACTTAAGGCGAAGGATATTAAGAAAAAACAAAATTTACAGTCTACATAACGTTTTTGTTGATTGGAAGATTTTTTAATCAATATTTTCTTCTCCACATCAAAAACATCAATTTTAAAATTCCCACCATAGTGTAGCTTCTAAACTACCTTAACTTTTTGTTGACTCTGTTTTTTGCATAATCCCTAAATTTAACGCTAAATTTCGACCACTTCTATTAAGACTTTTTAATCTCAAAAAAAAATTTACCTCTTTTTCGATTAAGCACGATTAAAAAAATTCTTTTGATTGAATTTTAAAGAAAAATATTGGTATTAATCCAATCTTTCAGAAATTTAATTAAAAGTTTTTTGCTTATTTATTTTCGTAGCAGTTTCAGAATTTACTTCAAACAGGGTTTTTTTCTAGAACGAATCTACCATGTAGAAACAGAGTTAGAAGTACTTTCATAGAGAAAAAACTTTAGGAAAACTATTTGTATTCTATTGAACCTTTGAGAAAATCTACCCGCCGGGGTTAATATTAAGAGACTTGCTAGTTTTATGGAAAGGCCGACATGACAACTTTCTTTGGCTTTGTGTTAAGATTTTCTGAAGATTGGTGCATTTGCAATCTGAAGATTGTAGCTTTCAAGTAAATCTTATCAAAGCACGAAACCATCTTTATATTTTAAGAAGGCATGGAAAGAATATTACACTATATATAATATATTATGCACCGAACTAAAAAATATTTTATATGCCTTTAAAAATAAAAGCTTTTTAAAAATCACACCCTATTAAGGGAAAAGCTTGTAAGTTGATAAATTTTGATGTTCTACCAATATATACAATAAAAAAAAATAGTTTTTAAAAATTTACAGGGTAAAAATAAAAAAAGTTAACACATCACAATAAAAAACCAAGGATATTATTTGATCGAGAACTGAAATTTAATGAACTTTCATAATCAAAAAACGTTTTTGGATATACAGTGAATAAAAATTTTTTATCAGTCTCATATTTCGTTATAAAGCTCATGGTTTCGTTTTTAAAGAGTATGTATGTATAAGATTTTGGAATAGATCCATTCTTCACCAAACTAACTTAGTCAACGCGAATTTTGAAGCTTTAAAATCTGTTTGTTGCCCACACTGATAGTTCAGCTATTCGAAAACTTTTTACATGCAGTGTGTTTGTTTGATTTGCGGCATATACAATGCATACGCTTGTTTGTAGGTATTAAACCTATATATGTGTGCGTCTGATGTATTAATTAAAACGACGACAGTCGGACGGCCAAGGCAGACGGTCGGTCAGTTAGACGCCAGTTGGTCAGCTCACGACATTCCGTATCATTACGGTCAATAACTTGGTCAGGCATTGCTTTACCTAGCTCTACCTAGCAGAAGCTTATACATA
This sequence comes from Chymomyza amoena, assembly GCA_037043745.1. Classification (NCBI taxonomy): domain Eukaryota; kingdom Metazoa; phylum Arthropoda; class Insecta; order Diptera; family Drosophilidae; genus Chymomyza; species Chymomyza amoena. Next base: position 83,214 of record JBAMAX010002247.1, on the reverse strand, counting down.
CTTATATATATTTGTATCTTTAGACGCGTGTTGACGTGTGTGTGTGTGTGGCATTTGAGTTTCCTAAACATGGGCTTAGTTGAACGCTGTCAACGCTTTGATGATAACCTAAACATGAACTGGCCACATGTAGCCAGCAAGCCAAACAAGCAGCTGAAAGGGTCAAAACAACAACTAATAGCTGGCTACCAAGCTACCCGATATAAATGAAATGGATACCAGGAATACATATACTACACATATGGATGGATGATATCCATTTATTTGCTAAACTCGGACAAATGAGCGTTTCGCATGTGGCCAAGTTGTAGGCACATCTTTTGGGTGCGGCCAACTAAATACCTGGAGCTAAATTGTGGCAATCAAATGGTGGTCTATATGGCTAGGCCATATATCATTTCATTAAAATTTAATTTGACAGGAAACAGCGAAACATTCGTTGCTGCTTAAATATACTTTCTAGCTTACATTTACAAAATGGCGTTTGTCTAACAAAATGGCTTCTGCTTGCTGAACAAAATGGCGCTTGAGTTCAATGTTTGCCAAACAGCATTTTTCACTTGCTTTGCAAATTACACTTTTGCCACATGCTGCGTGGGGCAGACGCCGCCACCGCCCCCTTCTATAGTGGGGCACTACGCCATGGGGCAAGTCTCGGATTCGTCTTTGCTTTGTCCTTTGGCATCCTGCCGCTTCTACGCGCAGCTTGTTGCACGCAACTTTTGCATTTTTATGATGAAATTCTATAAAATTCTACATTTTTCTATGCAGCACCGGGGGGGCTTGTAAGGGACTTAGAGCGCTCTATTTTATTAAGACAAAACTTTTTACCCTACGCACGAATTTCGTTTACATTTTCACTGTCCATTGAGGTTTGGGTGAGATTAAAGTCTTATCAAGCTGGGCAAGTTTCATTTGTTTGTTTGCTTTCCCGGGAGTTTGCAAAGTTTTCCCGTCCAAGTGTAAAGTTTTGTGCAAATGTCGTTGCAATCTCGAGTTTGAATAAAATTTACTAGTTTTTATTGCGAAATTTATGCGCAATCGCTTGCGTAATAAGTTAAAAGTGTCGCGAATACTTTTAAATTGGAAAATAAGAGTTATTGTTAAACAATAGGGTTATAAATATAAATTGAAGGCAGTCAGAAAAGTTTTTATCTGCAGCAAGTTTTGCATTATGAATTGTAGGAGTTCTTAAATGAATTGGTTTGGGGACTTATTGGGATAAATCGTTTGTTTTAAAAGAAGTCAATGCTCTTTTGCTAATTAGGCTCACATGAATCTATATAAATTCGGTGGATGTTTATTAATAATAGAAAGTAATATATTGTTGAAAGTTTCGATTAGAAAGGGTTATCTTTTGGAGCTTCGAATATGTATATATTAGTGCCAAGTTTTAGGTTTAAATCAGAATATTTTAAACATGTCGTCAAACTTACGTTTCGGACACTATTCATGCATTCATATGAAATTTTTCTTAAGTTTTTGAACGATTTTTAAATCTATTCAATACTTTCTGATCGCTTTTAAATTGGAAAGGTTCTATTTGAAGGTAAAAAAGAATATTTTTTGCGGTTTAAAATCGTGAGATGTTGCAAAAATGGCCACCCTAATGTTTACCTAAAATCGACACAAAAATTCGTTGAAATTATATTCTAAAATGTAACAATTTCAATTTTTACAATCAATACACCATTTTGCAAGTGTGGTAACACTGTTTGGATATGAAATAAAATAAAAATATAATAATATTTATAATAAAAATTCTCATTATTGTCTAATGCAGTAAAGCTTCCCAGAAACGTATTCGCATAGGAGCAAGAATATTGGTTCGTTATAAAGGGTGTTTTTTTAAGAGTTACTCAAGCTTAAATCATAATAAAACAAAAAAATATATTTTTTATATCAATAAAACGGGCTTTATTATTATTATTTTTATATTTTACATAAAAAATTCATAAAAAAAACATAAATTCGTTTTTAGGAGATCATAAACAATGTATTTAAGAAAAATCCGTAGCAAGAAAAAATTCGATTTAGAAAAGTTTGACTGGAGTACTTATATTAGGCATATACTACTGCAGCGGTCGCCAAATATAGTGGAACCAGTATCTTAAACGACTCCCAAGTCTCTCAGTGGGAGATTCTTTTTTATCCTATGTAAATCCTACGAGACACCATTGTAATGTTACAATTACAATCGATTTTCTCTAAGAGCCGCTTTGAATAATATTTAAAAAAATCATTGTAAAGCGTGTTTTTTTAGAGGTTCACATCTTTGAGTTGGCAACACTGACAGCTGATAGTGGCTTTTTGTTGAGTTTAGTTTGACAATATATTATGGATAAACTTACACCAGAGCAAAGCTTACAAATTATTAAAAATATTTTGAAAATAATGGTTCCGTTTGTCAAACTTATTAAAAAATTTGTTCTCCGACGGAGCCCATTTTCGGTGGAATTAGTACGTAAATAAGCAAAACGGTCGCATATGGTGTGAGGATAATCCACAAGCTTTTAGCGAAATTCCATTAACTTCTTCAGCTCTAAAAAAAACACCCTTTATATCTCCTTTTTTCCTCGATTAACGAGTAATCCATGTTGAGGATACATTTTGCTGTAAACAAGAGTAACTAATAATTGCATTTCCTAATCGTATTTTAATTACATCAATAGACAGCTTTTCAGTGCATCAAAATAGATTACTCCATTTTCGACTTATTCTTTTGTAAAAATTTGCACAACTAAAGTTATTAGATTAATTAAAATCTCATTATTTGGTTGTTCACTTTAGCCACAGTTTACACAAATGTTATCTGTTCCGTCATAACGAACTGCCATTAAACCAATTTGCCTGCCTCAACAAATCGATACTGAAATTTTGTTAAGCAAATTGTAGGCCCAAACACGTTCCGACCACATCAAATGCGTGATTTTAGCGCCAACGGCGGAGTTTATCCTTTGCCATTTGAACGTGCTGCAAAGTGGTTTTTACGTCACATGATAGTTCCACAAATGACCATCCAATAATAGCCACAAATATTGAAATGAGTTGGGAGGATTTTTGTGATGATTTCCATGAACGAGACTAAATCACAAATGTCCCTCATAATGTGAGTACATAGCTATTAATATTGATTGGACAATCTTTTTTAGGAACGCATGTTGAATGAATCCAAAATGGCCGCAGTTGATTAGAAATGATGCAATAACAGCTAAGGTCACACTGTACAACTATCAGGCTATATGTTTTAATTAACAAAAGATTTTTTGATTGGTGTTATTGTATGGCAAACTAATTAATCTGGAAGACGACAAATCAATTTCAATATTTGTATACAAATTTTTATGATCGTCTTTCCAATTGAGGCGGCTACAAATTAGTAATAGAATTTTTTTTGCCCATATGGCGGCAGCTTCAAAAGGCCATGTTTATAGCGATAACATTTGTCAGTTTGGTTATAGTCTAGAAATAAAATTTTTAGATGAGAAGTGTGTTGATAGACAAATGGAAAACCAGTTTAACAATTGAGGCCCTCGGTAGATACTTTTTTTTTAATTTTTTGGATGTCTCTTTTCTTTAGTAAAGCTGTCGAAACAGACGTCAAATACAAACCTTATAGAAAACTTGGGGAATGCATTCTATTGGGTACAGATATCTTGCCTATTATTCCCACGCCAGACGTTTTCTAAAAAGTCCGTAGATTTGAAAACACACTGCATGAAAAATTCGCTCTTTCGTGAATGGATTCTACTGAGTTGCGATGTCTGGCACATTATTAGAAGAAGAAGGCTAGAAGTATTCTACAAGGTCTGTAGATTTGAAAACTCTCTCTTTCGAGAATGCATTCTACTGAGTCTCGATAGATGGCCTATTATTCCTGGGCCAGAAGTTTTCTAAAAGGCCTTTAGATTTGAAAACACACTTTATGAAAAACTCACTCTTTTTTGAATGCATTCTACTGAGTCACCATATCTGGCATATTATCAGAAGAATAAGGCTAGAAGTATTCTACAATTCTTGTAGATTTGAAAACTCACTCTTTCGAGAATGCATTCTACTGAGTCTCGATAGCTGGCCATTTTTTTCTTGAAAAACTCGCTCTTTCGTGAATGGATTGTACTGAGTCGCGATATCAAGCACATTATTAGAAAATGAAGGCTAGAATTATTCTATAAGGCCTGAAGATTAAAAAACTCACTCTTTGGTGAATGCATTTTACTAAATCTCTATAGCTGGCCTATTATTCCTGAGCCAGAAGTTTTCTAAAAGGCCTGTAGATTTGAAAACAAATGTTCTAAGAGGTTTTGGAAATTAAACAAAAATGGCGAACTACGACTTATGCCTCTAGAACTTTTTTTTTCGAGTTGTTCTGCAATACTTCTATCGAGATCAAATTTAACCCAATTGTATTTTGTTTAAATTTGTGTGAAATTTGATCAAAATTGGTCGACTATTTCATATAGCTGCCATATATAAATTGGACCAGTTTTCTACGCAGATCATAAGCACTTTTTTGCGATACCTTGTAAAATTGAAGCATATCGAGGTCTTCTGTGAAACTCCTATCGTGTCCATATTTACGACAGCTATATTTTGTTTAAGTATACGTATTTGTATGAAATTTGATCAAAATTGGTCGACCTTTTCCTATAGCTATCATATAAAATTTGAACCAGTTTTCTACGCAGTCGAACTTGCGAATTTCTTTGCGTCACCTTGTAATATTCATTGATATTAATGTGTTCTTTAACCTTTCTATCGTGACATAAATTTATGCCAGCTGTATTTTGTTTAAGTATACACATTTGTGTGAAATTTTTTCAAAATTGGTCTATTTTTTCACATAGCTACCATATAAAAATTAAGCCAGTTTCTGACGCAGTCGAACTTGCACTCTTCTATGCGACACCTTCTAAAATTCATTCATTTCGAGCTCGGCAATACTCATATCATGACCAAATTTGATCATAATTGCTATGCATTTTCATGTATTGTAGCTATGTTATAAAACTTGAACCAATTTTCTACGCAGTCGAACTTGCGAACTTTTTTTCGTCACCTTGTAAAATTCATTCATTTTAAGATGTTCTTTAACCTTCCTATCGTGACTAAATTTATGTCAGCTGTATTTTGTTTAAGTATACACATTTGTGTGAAATTTTATGAAAATTGGTCTACGTTTTCATGTAGCTGCCATATAAAAATTGCTCCCGTTTTCTTTACATTGTAATATTCAGTCTAAACTTAGTTACAGTGTTCAATTAGTAGCTCGGATATCATTTTGAAACATTGCTTTTCTTTTTACGGTATTTTCTCTTAACGATTGTAAGCCCTATCGAACCTAATCTATCATATTACATATCCTATTCCCATATTCCTTCAACTCATCACAGATCTTAGCCATTGCCAAGCATTTACCAAATATTACCTGTTTCAACAATTTCCAACTTGTCTGAGTTTTTATGAAAATGCTACGGCCCATACTGACCTCTCTTAAGACCCGCACCCTTGCTGCTATTCTATTAACCCTGAAAAATAACTGAGGGTTGTTCTTTGTTTTTTCCTGACCACGGGAACTGAAATCTATTGATTTTATTGAATTTGTCATAGATCTTTATGCGATTTTGGCAGCTCAAAAGTACATTAACCCCCCCGCATAGCTACATCAGCAGCACACCCTCCCCTACCTTGTATCAGGTTACCCCTGGCCGTGCGTCGAACGTGTGCTGCATAAATTGCCCAAAGGGGTGCATAAATATACCCCGATTTTTCCTGTTTTTGTTTTCTTTTTTTTAGGATTATTTTTCGATGAGTTAAATCACGCCTCACTGCACAACTTTTTGTGATTTGACAAACTATAAGCTGCCCAGATAATATAAATCGGTGTTCATTTCAGTTTTTTTTTTTCGTTATATTTTATGTGCCTCTAAAAACGCTTAAATTATATGCTTCAAAAAATATGAAAATACTTTCATGTTTAATATGCAGTTGTTAAATTCTCAAATCGATCCATATGCATTTCACAGCCGGCTGCATGCAACGCACGGAAAATTTCTCCAAGACCCAGAATAATTTCAGGGCCTGGGCAAACGTTTGATGTTCCCTTTTGGGAGGGGGGAACTCGCTCCAATGTTTTGTTGTTGTTGGTGTATAATATTTATGCAGCGTTGAATTTAATGTGTGGCATTAGGAACGGTATTGGGTAAGTCTTTGTGTCAAAGAGCGCGCTAGAAAATGAAAATTTATGATTTATCGAAAGCATATGGTAGTCGAAAGCTATGACTCCGTAGCCTCCCGCTCCAAAATGGGCTATGACTCCCAACTTTTTATATTTGTGGCCACAGGAAGTTCATGTCGGGCAGGCCAAGTGCTTGCCAAAGATGCGCATTTCCTTTAAAATTTTATGGAATAATTTTAATTGCTGGTCACTTAGAAAGAGTTGTAAAAAAACTGCAGATTCTGGCAATTTAAAATCAAAGTGGAGTACAAAATTTAGACCAACCATATAAAACTCCGGATATGCTTTATGAATGATAGCTATATAAATTTATTGCAATAGAAAGGCGTTTGAAACGATAAGTGGAATATTTTTTTATGTCTTAATGTTTATGTGTGCTGAAGGAATTTCTTTTTAGGCAAACTAGGGAATCTTCAGATCCTATCTAAAGCTAGATACTATGCTATGTGTCTTCTCTTTTATAGAATTAATGGGTTTGCTCCTTGAGGTCATTGCCTATAATGTTATTATAGTATGTGCAGATGAAAGTTTATTCCTTTAATTAATTTTTGAAAAAATTCTTGTTTCCAAAAATTGCTTAGAATTTATTCTCTTGACTTTTTTATAGAATTAATGTGTTTCTCGATAAGTCCATTGCCTGCCTAATGTTATGGTGTCCAGATTAAGTTTATTCCTTTATTTTCTTTGACAAAATTCGATTTTCTCGAACTTAATCTTAAACTTATTCTCTAGATAGCTCTCCTCAAACCGTTTCCACCCAGAAACCGTGTGCTCCAATGTGATTACTTGTCTCACAAAATATGAAGATTGATGAGGAAGGGTTCTTTATAGTGTACCACCTTGATCAAAAAGTTTCCGTAATTTATTCAGAAAATCCAAAATACAAGATTATTCATCAAAATCGATTTTGACCCCTTCAAAGTATTCCCCATCGACTGCTACGCATTTATGCCAATGTTTGATCCAATCTTCAAAACATTTTTAACAATGAATTTGCAGGATGGCCATCAGAACCACTTTCGTTTTTTCCATGACGTCATCTCGGGTGCTGTATCGAGCTTTATAGATCGGATTTTTGACTCGAGGGAATAGGAAAAACTCGCATGAATCAAAATCAGGTCAATTCGGTGGCTGTTGGTGGTATTCATTCTGTTTGCATCCAAATGGGTGACTGAGAGCGACACACGATGATGATTCCGGGAACTCGAGTTCCGCGAACTCAAGTTAAGAAATTTTCGTGAAGTTTAGTATTTCATATAGCTACCATTGAAACATCGAACCCATACTCTCTTTTTGAAGAGACATGAAACGGACCTACGCAATGCGTCACCTTTTATTTAGTGGATCATGGTTGGGTGTTATAGCTGAAAGAGCGCAACTTTTCTTTGGTATTATATGTTGCACTTGCTAAGTCATTTAAAATTCTTATTAAAAGAGCTAGGTCTGCAATCGGCTGATTTCTCAGGTTGCCCAGATCTTTGAATAATGGTTTTCAGAGGTACTAGTAGCGTTTTCTACTAGTACTACTTTCGACTCATTGCAGCGACTTTCCCTATCCTGATCCCTTTTTTTCTGGGACCGCAGAAGTTTGGATGTTTGTTTTGGGTTGTGATCATAGACCAGATTGTCCAGAATGCTCGGAAGATGAGAAAACCCGACGATGTGTCCTATTCCTGTTCCGTCTTGGCGCTAAATATCTTTGTTATATGGGGTATAACATATTGATTAGGTCTTCGGATGGTATTATTATTTTCAAATTGTAGTGATTTTTGACGAGGTTCTTAACCGCAATGATGCACTTTAAAGATCTAGGTATTCATGCCGGATAAAGACTGCTCCTTCATACTATTAAATAATGCTGTGATTTTTTTAGGATTATCATCATCGTCATATCATTTGTTTCCCACTGGCGCATAGGGCCTCAATAAATCATTTTAGGATGCATCCATGTATGTTCTCTGAGGTTGCTCCTTTTAGAAGCTGTGTATGAAATGATACTCGGCAGAAGGCGCTGATCCACGGGTGATCCTTAGTTTACTTGGTTCATGAATTTCTTTATGTTTGATGTGAGATCTCTATGAAACTAAGATCCGACCCCATTGTTGTCATATGAGTCAAGTCTTAAGATAATTTGCCTGACAATATGTCACATTCCATAATCAAGGATAGCTACTTCGAACTCTCCCTGCAGTGACTTCAGCTGAGCGGCTAGGACAAAGTTGAGGCTAAATCGTTGGAGCATTTCTTCTGTTCCGGCCCAATCCCCTCTCGTTGATAGCTTCGCATTGATATTTTTATTGATTCCAAAAGACTTTAAATCGGATGGGGTTACTTCCTTTTCGGGAAGTCGAAAAACGTATTTTCTGAGATTAAACGTGTAGTTTTCTCCTTTTAAAAGGTACGTATGAAATGATAGAAGGTAGAAGGCCGATCCACGGGAGGATTTTTGACTTCGTGGTTTGGGGTTGAACCCGAAAATCATCTCATCTCTAAGTGGAGCTACCCAGTGTACCTTATTTTCAACTCAAATTCGAAAAATTTCTGCTTTTGTTTGAAAATGTGTAACAGTTTGAAGCGTTGAGACTTTCATAAGAACTTCTAAGCTACTATAACTACAACTGGTTATTAAAGCTTTTAAAGGAGGATTAAATGAAATATTTTTTGTTATTCTAAGAATTACTTGGCAATTTTACCATAAATATATACCATTTTTATGCTAAGAGCAAAGCTTTAATTTTATCTCCTATATTTACACTTTAACTAAAACCAACATTTTTCTTTTTTTCTTTGCAGGTAAATAAATTTCTTCTATCTTCTCAAGGATTTGCGTAAATACCTATGAAAAACTTAATAGTCTTTGAAGTGTGCACATATTTTGCACTTAGTTTTAATTAAAACAAATTTGTGGTAATCTAATAACGTTGAACGTTGGACTCTTATGGGCAAAACATATTTTCCAAACGATTTTCCATTTTATCTTACACTCGACACTCTTTTACAATCTTACACCACACATGAAGGCACTCCACAATTCCGAAGAACATCATCAACAGCTGCTTTAACAGACGTGTCATAAAGTGTGACGACTTAACGCCATATTTGAAACTGAAGCTGGTACGGAACACGAGTAGATTGTTCCCATTCAATGGTTATTTGTGCGTGCTTTGGTTGGAGGATTGAGGAACAGCATGTAAGCTTGGCTAAGGTTGCTTTAGAAAACAAAGGAAAAAGAAAAGCAAACCAATCAGCCAATATGTTGATTGAAATCGAAGCCAAACTCAATGCTGATGATGTTGAAGGAACCACTCATTGGGTTTGGGTTGTTATTACAAAAAAAAAAGGCTCCAATTCCAGCGAATGCCAACTTCATCTTTTGTTCTTACTTTAAGTTAAAAGTTCCTCATAACGCTCTTATTGGGACTTTTAAATTATTATTAATTGTGTTCCTAACAAGATTTGTTTCCGTGGTGGTTCCCGATACATTCAGAACTTCATGGGTCTTTCGAGATAATTCATTCTTTCGAAATTTTCTGCAGTATAGTAAGCAGCACGATTGAGACAATATTGACATTGAGATGACTTAAACTCATCTACAAATATATTAATTTAAGCCTCTTAGGAGTGTACCCCTATCCGATCCGACTAACTTGGTTTTGTAAGAGTAAAGTCTTGAGATAACAATTTGTGTCTCTTAAGATTCAATCCCGAGTTGGTTCCAAATAAACTTATATGTTAAGGGTTTTTCGAGTTTATTAATACTTCCGAAGATTTCTGCTATAAGCAGGTCGATTCAGATCATAATGGCACTGAGATGACTTAAACTCGTCCGTTAATTTAAGCCTCTTAGGTGGCAACCCCTATCCGATCCGACTAACGTGTTTTTATAAGAGTAAAGTCTTGAGATAATAATTTGTGTCTCTTAAGATGCAATCCCGAGCTGGTTCTAAATACACTCAGATCTTCATGGGTTTTTCGATGTAATACCCTCTTCGAAGATTTCTGAAATAAGCATCTCGATTCTGATCTTAATGACACTGAGATAACTTAAACTCGTCGACAGGTATATTAGTTTGAGCCTCTTAGGAGTGAATCCCTATCTGATCCGACTAATTTGTTTTTATAAGAGTAAAGTCCTAGGATAACAATTTGTACCTCAAGATTCAATCCCGCGTTAGTTTCAAATACACTCAGTACTTCATGGGTCTTTCGAGATAATTCGACTGATTTCTTGATTTGCGGCTTTTAAGAGTGAATCCCTAATTGGACTTTCCAACATTAAAGTTTTCTGGTACAAACTTTTATATTCTTTATGAAATTGAGGTCCGACCACTTTGTTTTTATATGAATCAAGTCTTAAGTTAATTTGCTTGACAATATGTCTCGTTCCATAATCATGGATACCTTCTACCTTCTCTTTTTATACCGACTTCTGAGGCTGAGACGAAGTAGAGCTGTATACGCTGGAGTACTTATTCTGTTCCGGCCCAACACCTTCGCGTCGATAGCTTCGCACTGATATTTACTATTAGTTCAAACGAATTGCAGACTTTATATCGGCAGAGGGTTACTTCCTTTTCGGGAACTCAATAAGCAAGGCAGTGTATCATAGATCGTACAGATCTTAGTTCTATTTCAAAACTGTTTCAAATTGTTGTCTTCCCAATCACTTAACTTTAGTGTCGCGTAGTCAGATTTTCGCTTGATTCTTGGTTAAAGCTAACAAGTCAGTCTTATACCCCGGAATGCCGCAGAATTCCTCTCAAGTTGAGTTAGTTACGTTACCAAAGAAAAATGAATAAAACATTACGTCAGGAACAGTGCTAAGCAGGAGAAGAAGTTACTTTACCAGTTTCCTTAGTTGATGCCTCGTACATTGCCCACCGTACACCTCCGCCATCCAAGTTGACAATACATCTTCCGTGTTGGAGTCGGCGTTGAAACTGCCTTCAGTGCCCCGTCAACAACAATGCTTGTTGCAACAAATGTGTCTGACTGATGGGTCTGGTGCAGATGCAGCGGCTGCTGCTATCTGGCAAGCGTTTGTTGCACTGCAGCATAACAAAAGCGCCGCTTTTTGTTTGACTTCTGGGACGCACTGGGCCACAATGAGCAATAGAAATCGCAGCAAGCTAGAGAGAAAAAAAAAACAAGAAGCAAACTTTAATCAACTTGAGTTGCCGGTCGGCACTATGGGTTAAAGTTTTTGCACTTATTGTCGGAGTAAACCCCTTACAAGTGGAAACGAAACTTTTGGCAATTGTTGGACCAGAGCTTAAGGCTGACTTTGGCATTAACTTGGCAAGTTTGAAATGAATGCGCATAATGAATTGTTGTTATCATGTGGAAGAAGTGGCATAGGCTGTTTTCTATGAAGTGGAGGCAAGTTGCAAGGAACTGCTTGAAGGCCTTTCATATCAGCTGCAGGCAATCGGCAGCTTAATGCCAAAGTCAGATTATGCAGTCTGATATTGACTATAGAGAACAAAAAGAAAGAGTCAAGAAGGTGGTCGACTTTGGGATACTCTTTTATTGAGGGGTAGTGTTCACTAGTTTTCGCAAAATAACTTTTAATGTCTATAATCGATTATGTGAATTTCATTCATAGTAATCTCAAAAAAAGGTTTTAAGAAGACCCTATAAATCCCTTTTCCCGTAGTCAATGTACGTGGGCACGGGATCCACAAGAAAGTACCCTCAATATTCTTGAGAGATGACTTGTAAGACGACTCTTCACTTCCTGCTGCCTAGTTGGGTAAGAGAAGACGTGTTCAGGTTCAAAGAGAAAGGAATCAGATATCGTCGCGGTGGTTCAAACTTCAAGTTCAATCTCTGAAGATTAGCGTTCCTAACTCTTACGTTTTTTACAGACTTATCTGAGCTCTCTCAGGTAGGGGACCTCCAGGTTGAGGGAAGGGCGGTATAAGGTCCACCCAAAATCCTATAGAGACCTTTTCCCGTAGTCAAAGTACGTGGACGGGAGATCGATAAGAAAGCACTGCCTGCTGCCAGGTTGGGTAAGAGAAGAGGTGTTCATGATAAAAAGGAGCGGAAACAGATATCGACGCAGTTCTTCAAACTTCAACTTCAATCTCTGATTAGCGTTCCTTACTCTTACGTTCTTTGCTTATCTGAGCTCGCAGAAAAGAGTCTAAGAAGCCACTCGAGGCTTATGCAGGCACCGGAGGGTCGTGACCTTAAGATCATATAGGGGACCTCCTAATTGACGGAAGGGTTGTGTAAGGTCCACCCAGCGGTATCACAACGGGCCAACTCATTGACCTAAGTGAGTTGAAACTACAAACCCCGACTATTGCACTAAACTAACCTACTTTCTCAGAAATCTAAGGGAACAGCATGCCCGTATGGAGTCCTCTCTTCAAGCTGTTTTACTTTTCACTCCAAGCAACGTACTTTGGAAAGAAGTTAATATACTCTATCAGTAACATGTCTAAAAATCAGCGTTTATTATTACTTTTTATGATTATTATATGTAGCGGTAGCAATAGCTGGAAGCTATTTAGTTTGTCAGAATTTCAGACTGCTGCCACATTAGCTTCAGTAGAACGGCAAAGATCCCTGCACAAGGACGACAGCAGCTTGGCAATCTTTGTCATCTTGCTGCATGCGCACATATGTGCCACATTAACTCCTTGTTGCCCATGTCATGGCGCTATTGGCCCTTTCTTGCTGACTCTGTCGTTGCGCATTTCTTGGGAATTGCAAAATGCGCCTCATAGAGCTTGTTTCTCTCTAAGCCATTCAATTTGTATGCAAGCCAAGTTTTTGCTTCAAAATTACACTGATAAGAGGAAAAAGCGAACCATCCATGACCACCATCGTCTTCAAACCAAAGTCGTTGGAAGCAGAAGGAGACAAGTGCGGAGTACAGACAGAGGAGCCACCTTTATTTATGTGGCTGACACTCGTTGAGTGGCGCTTTCAAAGGCTGAACAATATGCATGCTTTATTTTAATGCTTCCATATAACTGCAAAGATGCCACACATTCAACAACACACACACCCATTCGTACACACATCTACTCAGACACACACTCACTCATACCTCAAGGAATAAACTGCATTGTCTGCGCTTCGGCTTTTCTTTTATGCCAAAAAAAAACTATTGTACTACGAGGGTTGCTCTTTATATTGGCGACCTTGGCTGTTGTTAGTGTGACCGGCTGCGATTTGCGACTTACATCCATTTCCCTATTCCCTATGCTCCACTCGAGGGCAGCAGAAGAAGAGAAGGAAGAATTCGTTTCAAGAATATACTCAGAATATTTGTTTCTATGAAAAAGTTTTTATATGGTTTAGTCTCAGCTAAACATTTTTGCGGGATGATCATGATTTTCGATAAGAAACGCTGGGAAAAGAATGCTTCAACCATCTTACTTTGACTTTTGGTGGTGAAGCTCCATTCTTAATTAGTATTATAAACTAGAACAACGATATAATTATTGGCCGTCAGGAGGAATTCTCGAAAGATATTTTTTTGAATCGTTGTTTTAAAAAAAATTAGTTATCTAAAAAATGCATATCGAAAATTGTGCCATGTGGACATACCGTCGGATTATGAGATTATCATCAAATTTTTAATGTTGCATGAATATCTAAAGCACAAAAAAAAATTAATCCCTTTGGATGCCCTATAATTTGGCATTCGCTCAAAAAATTCTTCTTCCGATTGTTGCGAGAAAATTATTAAAAAATATAAGCGAAGTACTTCAAAAATCGGAAGAGCAACCGAGCTCTTTAATGCTCTTCGAGAAAGCTTATCGAAAGTTGTGTCTAATAGACATATCGTGAGATTTTGGGATTATTAGAACCATCATATTTTTAATGTTGCATGAATATCTAAAGGTCAAAAATAAATTCTTTCCGTTGGATACCCTCTAATTTGAAATTCGTTAAAGAAAAGCGAAGTACGTTCACACTAGAATCCGAAGAGCACTGACCATTTGGATGACCACAACGAAGCAAACCGCACCAATGGTTTTCAACGTCAAAGAGATTTAAATAATTCAGGGCCTGTTGCTTCGGAGCTTAATAAATTTCATATACCCATAAAGGCTCAATGAGAGATGGGGAAGCGGGGATTCCCCCAGGGCCCGGAGTTTATTCAGTGGTCCGATGGAATTTCGGTTGTACTGTCGTGATTTAAGCTATGGTTGTCAGTACATATATCCCCCGTGTTTTTTTTTTTTGACTACGGCCCTGCCAATAATCCATTTACCAAAAGTTGTGAAAAGTTGAGGAAATTCAATCGCCGATTCTCCCTCGCCACGATAATGCACATTAAAGCTTCTGAACAGTCACAACTTGAATTTAATGGGTCATCCACTTACATATCTGACTTTCTTTAAGAATAAGAAATGTAGATATCATTGGCACCAACCAAGTTCTTAACAAAACCCTTGCAACTGTTGAAAAATATCTACAAGGTTGGTCTGGTGGTGAATAAGAGCGAGATTAAGTATATGTTTGCTTTAAGTAGAGGTTTGCGACGATCCGAAGATCGCATTGCTGTTGAAGACTACCCTTTCCAAATGTCAAGAATTTTGTCTACTTCCTCCTCACCGACGCAATGAATAATGATGCCAGCATGGAGATTAGACGGAGACTCTATCCTGCGATCCATTATAGCCGAAGGAAAATAGCACTACCCCATTTGCTTTATGGCTTTGAAGCATGGCTCAGATTTTTTGAAGTGGAAAGTAGCCCGTGAAGAATACCGAATTGGATGAAATTAATTAGTTTTATAAATATTCAACTGGATAAATATCCCGCAGCTCCGCTGTGTCGATCAGTTTGTTAGCATGGATGAAAAAAAAATAAGATTTCAGTGCTGCTGTTGTGGCGCCTTGCCTCTTAGGGAGGACCAGGTGGGGGATACAGTAACTAGCTTTGGTACCATGATAAGGAGAAAGCGTGCGAAAAAAAGACAACGAACAGTAAGAGATATTTTAGTCTGTAGAAGGCTTTTTGAAGCTTATATTAGAGACATCCAATTCTGAATGCAATATGTGCTCCAACATCTGAATCTCAACTGGTTGTTATTTTCGTGTTTTTCGACCCTAAATTCCGATAAAAAACACTTTTACGAAGGTACAATCGATGATGTTAAATTTTGTGAACTAGTGTCATTGTTCACCTTTACTTCTGGAACATTAAGAGCAACCCACGTTTATTTTTGTACAAACCAATAAACTTGTCGCTGCGCATAATAAAATTTGTTGCTTCAAATTATGTGCTAAAGCATAGTTGTTGTTGATGATGATTATAATGATTATTATCTCATTGCTTTCGAAAGCAACTCCCTAACCCTGTAATTTGAGCTTACTTTGTGTATTGTTTAGTCCGGAATACGTGATATCCTCCAGAGACGCACACACAAAAGATGCCCAAAATGCCGCACTATACAACGTACATTTATGTCTACCTAGAACATTTATTTCAAATTTTATGCGCTAACTTCAATATACATAAAAGCTCTTTTGTAGCTCTCTAGTCATAGTATCTATAAAAAAAAACAAGAAGATTGTAAAGTTTTAACACAAAAACCAAGGCAAAAAAAAACTATTTCTATGTCTAGTACGATATTATACGTTTATGCACAGTCAGGTACTGTTTGTGTTTTTTTCATTGCAGTTTTGTTTTTGCCCACAATGCGTTCACTGAACCGTATACAAACCCATAGACTCCTTACTATATAATAACTTACACATCCGCTCAGGTAAATAGACTCACCGGCAATATTTCGAGCGGAAATTACTTTGTCGTCAAGGTTGGCCACTTTGCAATGACTTCAAATATGTTAAACGTGGTCATCTTTTTTCCTGGCGTTATCTGTTGGTACGGACAGGTATGAAACATTTTGTTAAAATTATAGATAGTTCGTTTTAATATGTTTTGAGAATTTATTTTTGATAATAGTTCGTTCGAGGGAAATTTGAATCTATTCTAAGATTATATTCCCAACATTGGGATTTACGGGAAGACAAGCTAAAGTTGGATTTTAAAAAGATTAGATTGAATTATAATGTTCATTTAAAATTATTTTCCACTAACCCCTTTATCTTTTGTGTTCGAGGGACATTGAAATCTATTCTAGAAATTTATATTCGCAAAAAACTTTGGTATTTACGGGTAGACAAGCTAAAGTAGTATCCAAAACTAAGAGAAGACTGATTAATAACTTCCATTGAAACTTCCTTCAAAATTATCTTCCACTAACCCCATCATCTGTTGCGTCCCTTTAAAGCCTCTTAATAAATAGTTCAGCTTAATACTGAAATATACTCCTTATCCTCAAGCGATTAATTTTCACTGAACCTATTCTGATGAGCTGTAATGTATTTCGAAATAAATGTGTTTGTTGGTGGGTGCTCAGGAGGCGTGCAACAAGGTACATCCCGGTCTCGTTTACATGCCAATAGACCAACTGCGCTGGTAAACTCATAAATTAGCAGCAGACCGCAATTGCTCAATGACAAACGGACGGAAACGACAAACCCCGTCAGACAGACAGGAGATAGACACAGCAAGGAGCGCAGACGGATGGGTTGCCATCAGTGCCAAAGCAACGCAAAGACGACGGTTAAATGTTAGGGGAACTCCTCTGTTCTTTTATGGAGGGGTAGCACGTGGATGGGGTTAGGATTGACAGCAAAAAGTTTTCATGGGCATGAGAAGAGCATAAATCCTGGCCAGACCACTGATATTAGGTGTTTGATGGTTGCTTGTAATTAGCATAATTGAAATGTAGCCATGGCAGTCGTTAAGGGCGGGGGTTCACTGTCATTCGCATTAAAGTAGCTTTTAAAGTTGTTGTTGTTCTAGTACCCTGAGACACAATAGGGTCAAGGGTGTTGTTTGTGCAGGGTAGGTTAAAGAGCGGAGTACGAGGTCTAAGGCGTTTGCTGTAGGTATGGCTGCCTAGATTTCGAAGACTTTAAAAGAGGAGTGTGCCAAAAAAGTCGTGATTTGGAAACGAGTTATATGTTTTCTTATGTATTTCAACGCGTTGAATCCGCTAACAGACGGACAGAACCTTAACCGGAAAACAACACTATAAAATTTTTTTCAAAACCTCTTTAAGTCCCCTGTTCCACTTAGCCCTAACTTGAAAAAAATCTTTTCGTGTTTTTTTTATTTTAGATCGCTGTATATGATTTTTAAAGCGATCACAGAACTTGTGTCTTATATGATAACCTCCAAGTCTTCCACTATATCTAAAAATATTACTGGTCACCTGTTCCACTTAACCTTTTTTTGTTCCTTAAACCAACGATTTTAAGATCACTGAATCCAAATTCGTAATCGATGACGTCAAATAGTCTTTATGAAATAACTTCCAAGAATGTTATAAGTTCTCTGTTCCACTTTTATACATCTTGTCATGTAAAAATCATTAAGGCACCGGGTAAAATTTCAGAAGCATAGAAGTTTTAGTTTATAGGGTGTGGCTCTCGATATTTATTTGTCGCGATTATTTTGGGTTCCTAGTAAAAACAGGGAAATGTAGTGTTTTCTCAAAGGAATCCCGCCATGGAAACTATGAAATAACTTAGCCCTTGGCATCAAATTCCTCTCGGCAATCCCGCCCCTACTATTAGAGATCTTTAACTCTGTCTTAGGAGTCTTCATTTTAAAGTGTAATGTATCAAAGCTCGCAAGAGACTTTCAAACCATTTTGATAACTTTAGGAGGGGTCCGCACCTGAGCACCCCCCGCGTCGATCCGCCACTGCTTCCTATACCAATAATGCTTTTGATCCTGTCCTGATTCTGTGCGGGACCCCGGTCCAAGCAAATTAAGGGACTCATTTCGTCTTTTCTTGAGCCTTTTTTGGCCTTTGTACTGGGTGGGGCAATGTAAATATATGCCCTGGAAACTATATGATGACAATTCTTTTTCTGGAAATTGTCTTAGTCGGGTTAACCTCCTACAGTTCAAGTGGATTTAAATAGAATTTCATTAATAGGGTTTCAAGAGACCAAGAAATATAGTATGTCGAGTTTTAATATTGTTGTTTTAAAATTGGGACCGAAAACTGCGAAATTTTGATGTGATACGAACAGACGGGCATGGCTTAATTGATTTTATTTGTAGTTCTGATCATTTAGTGAAGGTCCCGGGATCTTACAAAAGAAGGATTCTCTCCGGATCCAAAGTTTTCTCAGAGCCCGCTGAGATTACTGTCATACTTACAGAGCACAATAATTGAAGCTAAGGGTGTGATAGAGAGGCCGATATATTTCCCGGACCCGGATTTGCTCTCTACGGCCCTGCAGGTGATCATAATAAACCAGACGATATTGAGTTTTCCTCCCAAGCACGATCTTTCCTCTTATTTTAACTTATCAATATAAAACCGATATTTACCCCCATTTCACAAAAAAATCTCCCAGTCCACACTCTCAGTTGTCCCCCAAATTTGTTGCCTCGAAAAAAATCAAAAATCAAATCAAAGCAAACATGTTGTTGCCCTTTGAGCAATGTTAAGTGATGTTTTCAGTTGATGCAACAATTTCGGTAGCCTCTGTGTCGCTCCGGTTGCGTTGCAGTGGAAACGTTTGCCACATTTAATGCCACAGCAGCTTTTGGTCAAACAACATGAACGTGGATATGGACAGCTTTTACGATAACGTTACATTCCGCTGCCGTAGCAACCCTCAAAATGAAATGAAATCAAATGCTGGAGGCGGGGGCTGGTTGGAGTTAGAGGTCGTCCTGCTGCTGTTGGAGTCTGTTAAGCTGGGCGTTGTCAGCGACACACAGAGAGAGCACCTAATGGCTAGCAGACGCTTATAATTATATTTGTGCAGCATTTTGTGACGCCAAAAGAAAAAAGAGCGACACAGAGTTTGGGGGGGTTTGGGAGGTAGCGAAGGATGTGTGGCCACTAAGCTGAGTTGGGAGGATGTGGCTGCTGGTTGTGGCTTCACTTATCCGGTCGCTTTTGAATTTAAATCTGTCTAGCGCACTGTCTGTGTGAATAATACGGTTGGAAAAGTTCCATGTGTCTGTGTGGGTGTGTGTGGACGTAAGAGGTTTTAGCGCCTAGGGCGTTACAAAATGCGGGAGGGAATTCAAGGTAAGCGGGGCAGAAGCGGAAGTAATGCCAGAGCATATATATTTTTTATGCTGGTGTGACCCCATGCTGGGACAAGCGCCATAAGGTGTTAATCAAAACAGCAAAAGGTGACAATGAAGAAATTCTAAAGGCTAGACATGATTTACAAATTTAATATTCTACGTAATCCGATTACTTATTAATCGAACATAGGAGAAATGCATTGCAAATTATGCATGAGATGAAGAACAATAGTTGGGATTTTTTTTTTAATAAGAGGTTGCGAAAATAAGGAAAGAGTTTAAGTTTATTTATTTGTTTATTTGTGAAAAGTTGTATTTTTTATTTAGACTTTGTGGTTAGGAAATTTTGAGGAACTACGCTTTGACCAAGCCAACTGCAGATGATGGCTTTGTACTTAGGAAAGAATCATTTAAGAGGGGTTAGGGGTTTGATGCTAAAAAGTACATAGATAAGAATCATTATAAGGGGTTTGGTGTTAAAAAGAAACGGTATATAAATTCTTCAGCTGTAAAGACGCTACTTTCAGGCTTAGGTGATGGGGTGAATGAAAATATTTTCATCTCAGAATCTTCTCATGAAGAAAACAAAATATATGTTCTTCAGCTCAAGCGACATAAAGGTGAAGTTCAAATTATGATGTAAAACCTCCAGCGATATTTCAATCTCAGAATCTTTGACAGACAAGGTTAAAACTTTGAGATGAAAAGAAGAGTCTACGAGCGTAAGAGGAGAAAGTTGTTTCCAAATTCAAATTTGCGTTGACAGAAACTGAAACTTCATGAGCCTTGAGATGAATCATTTAAGATCGGTTTGAGGCTTGGTACTTCAATCACAGAGTCTTCTACAGACAAGTTAAAGAGATAAAAAAGATGCCTTACTGCTGAAAAGATACTAGGGTGAGGCTCAAATTGTGATGGTAAGACAGCCAGCTATATTTAAAACCCTAAATCTTTGACAGATAAGCTTAAAACTTTGAGATGATGACCCAGTCTGAAAATAACAATGTACTAGGATAGAATTGTTTACAAATTCCTCTGCTCTTGATGCGATGATAGAACCAAGAACTTCATGTGCCTTGGGATAAATTATTTAAGATCGGTTTGAGGCTTGGGTGTTGCGGCCAATGTCCAATTGATACTTCAATTACAAAGTCTTCTACAGACAAGTTGAAGAGTTAAAAAAATATCTTGTACTGATGAAGAGACCCTAGGGTGAAGCTCAAATTGTGATGGGAAGACAGCCAGCTATATTTAAAACTCTGAATCTTTGACAGACAAGGTTAAAACGATGATGACGCAGCCTGAAAAGACCCTATGAGCGTTTGAGGAGAGTCTTCTACAGACAAGTTGAAGAGATAAAAAATATGTACTGATGAAGAGACCCTAGGGGGGAGTCTCTAATTGCTCTAGAAAAAAGTCAGCTATATGTCAAGCTCAGAATCTTTGAAAGACAATGTTAAAACTTTGAGATGATGGCGCAGTCTGAAAAGAAGACTATTAGCGTTTGAGGAGAAAGTTGTTTGCAGGTTCGTCCGCTCTTTATGCGTTGACAGAACAATGAACTCTCAGAGTCTTCTACAGACAACTTGCAGAGACAAAAAAAAGATGTTATACAGTCGAAGAGACCCTAGGGTGAAGCTCAAATTGTTATGGAAAACAGCCAGCTATATTTCAAGCTCAGAATCTTTGACAGACAAGGTTAAAACTTTGAGATGATGATGCAGTCTTAAAAGAAGTCTCTATGAGCGTTTGAGGAGAAAGTTGTTTGCAGGTTCGTCCGCTCTGTCAACCCATAGACACAACCATGAACTTCATGAGCCTTGAGATGACGTTGACATAATCATATTAGCATAAGAGGGCTTTGCTAAGTTTGTTAGCTGTTGTTTTATGGAAGAAGATACCATACACCATGGATAAAGGTGTTCAATGCAGCTTTTAAAAGATGACGTACTAGCTACATTCCACCGCCTTTAAGGTAAATGCGGAAGACATGAAGGAACAGGTTGTTATAGCCACTTTAGAATAAGTTATGGTTTACAATTTGCAACAGCTATGCTCATTGAGAACTAGAATTCTTCTCCATTATAGATGCATATATCTTAGTCAAATTAACATACTCTCCACTAGTGCATAAAAAACGCTGGACAAGATAAGAAATATTAAACTACTAAGAGAGACATTCAGGCGCGGAAGACTCCATATGTTTTTGGGGCTCCGTCAACAGCAGCTTTTGTCAGTCCCGGAGCGAGACATGTCTTGGCATGTTATATGCGGCATGAATATTTATGATTTTCCCTCAATGAATTTGCATATTTTACGATTTTTTATTACAAAACGATAAAAGTAGAAAAAATATACTACACTACTATGTAAACGGGATGTGTCGCAGCCTAGTCCAAGTGAAGCTGGGTGCTCCCAGTCAGTCTTAGATGTGGAGACACAAAAGTCTTTGCAATATGCAAATTGTGTTGGCAACATGCAACAAGCAACAAAGTCGATAAAAAATTAGCAGCTGGTAAGAAAAACATTGGCAATGTTTGCAAATGCAAAATTCATGCCACAAACGACACACACAGCAACTGCCACACTTGCAACATGGAGTCGTCTGGGTGTACCCCAGTACATGGGTGTTTCTTGGAATTGCATTGGTAAAAGTAAACAACTCGTAAATTTTGGTCAGTGAAAATGCTTGCAACTTTGCAACTGGAGCAACAGGCAACAACAGCGATAAAAACAAAAATAATTTCAACTAAAATTGTGGCAAACAAATTTTTCAATATGTAAAAGCATATTGGGTACATATGTACAGTGTCTGTTAAATGTTTGTGGACACTTTGGAAATGTTGGTTTTAATTTGGAAAATTTAAGGTGAATTTTTGAAATTGCTGATAGTTGGTAAAATATATTTTTTAACCCTAAATCTAACACGGTGTGTCAAACACTTGTCCAAAGAAAATTTGATAGCTGTCTTTTGACACCTCTTATAAATAGGATTAGAGCTTGTTCGTTTTAAGCTTATAAGTAAAAATCTCAATAGTTTTTGCTCGAAATCAAGATCAGCTTAGTTATTCATTAAAGATTTGCTAAAATATGAAAAAATATTCTATAGTAATATAAGAAAACTTTAAGATATTTTCGGATGACAGTTTTTTGATAAATGTTATTTAAAACCCTGCTCTGGGGGGGAGGACACGTTTAGTCAGGTTGCTCGTCTCAGGATGAGATCGCCTAAACAAAGACCGTTAAATCTAAGAGAAAAGGAAGTGAGAAGAATGGTGGCGAGGGAAGGAGATTCTCATTAAGTTGTTTTGGATCATCTTCAAATTTGACTATAGTTTTATTTAATATTGAAATATCTTAAGATGTTTTTTTAATTGAAAGCCGAATGTATAACACTTCAAATTATACCACTATAAAAAAAATATATATTTTTTTTTTATCAACAATTTTTGGCACTCTAGTGATATGCTTTTCAAAACCCAACTATTCAAGCCGATCTCTTGTATCTCTTTAACTTTTTTTGCTCTTGGTCCAGTAGCTAAAGGCATCTACAAGAACTTTCTACCGAAGTCTATTTGGCGCAGTTTGATTTTCTGTGTCCCAGCTGATGTTGTATAGGGACAGTTCGTTTAGTATTCTACGTCTTCCCAATCGTCTGCTTCCTTAAGGGTTCCATTTCTGAGACATCCTGATAATGCTGCTTCGATCTTTCCTGAGAGCTTGGCTGATCCAACGCCACTTGCGTGCTCTTATCTCAGTGCAGATAGGAACTTCACTTGTAAAGTGCCATAGTTCCGAGTTCCGGTTGGGCCAGAATATCCCGCATATAATCCTTAGGAGGAATATCCCGCATGTCATCCTTAGTTTCTTTGACATAATTAAGATTTATTTTTCAAAAAATTGATCATGAAGAAAAAATTAATAGTTAAGACTCCAAACCCCAAAACAAAAGGCGGTTTATCTCTCCTGATTTGGTCCTGAGCTTGACCGCTCGAACCAGTTGATATTTTCCAGGGTAGGTCTCAACGACGCTCGCGACCTGTCATGAAGCTGGTGGTGTATTCGACTCCTTGACCAGAACAATATCTCCAATTGATATGTTAGGTGTTGACGTCGTCCATTTTGGACTCTGTTGATAGGTTTCCAGAATCCTTGGTACATGTTCATCTGTTTCCTCATACCTTCTAAACTACTTATCTTAATTGGACAAATGCGGTATTGTTGAAAGGATCTTGACCGTCCACTGTTTATAAGCTCATGAAAAAGTGTTTTTTTCAGATTACTTTTTTTAAGATGGTCACGATCACGGCCATCCTTCGAACCGTACTATTCTAAGTAATTTTTAAAGTCTTGTCCCTTTTAAGTTTATATAGATAAGTTTTTTTTTCAAAGACCACTTCATTCTTAAAATGCTGGGGATTTGAGTAAGCTACTGAGACAACTACTCAAAGATTTCTAAAATAACTACCTGTGGTTTGTTTCCTTAGTTGACACTCGATTAAAAGAGGTTTGATTAAAATTAGATAAGACTGAGTTAGCTTCGAAATTATTTTCTTTCGCACCTATAAGGTCACTGTTTCCTGATTTAATAGGCAAGTTTATCCTAAATAGGTTTTTTGGAATGAGATACTTCTCCATAGATTTTTATGTACCAATTTTTTTTCGTACAGTGTACAATGTGTCTTCGTTTGACGATCAATTTCCTACAAGAAGAGATAGATTGGGATAAGATAAAAAGAGAATGAGACGACTACTCCGAGATTTTCTGCTCAGACTGTGTAAAGAAATTTTTAGGATCGTTTTCTTATTTCCATAGTATTTTTCTTACCATATTTTTTCATACAGTGTACAATATAATTCGTCACTTGACGATCAAATTCCTACAAGAGGAGATCAGATTGAGCTAAAACAACAAGAAGGTTAGACGACTTCTCCACGATTTTCTGGTCAGACTGTATACAAGAAGTTTTTACGATCGTTCTCTTATCTTCCCATAGTATTTTTCGTAAACCAAATTTTTTCGTACAGTGTATAATGTTTCTTCATTTTACGATGGAATCCGTACAAGAAGAAGATAGATTGGATATAAAACAAAAACGAGATTGGGACGACCACTCCAAGATTATCTGGTCAGACTATATATTAAAGTTCTTAGAATCATTATCTTATTTCCATAGTATTTTTCGTACCACATTTTTTCGTACAGCGTACAATGTTTCTTCATTTGACGATATATGACAATAGCTCCAGGAGATTTTCTGGTCAGACTGTATAAAAAATTTATACTGGATCGTCTCTCTTACGTCTGAAATCGCTCGAAGAACAAAAACTTTTAAGCTTCGAGTCTATAACAAATCTCGATCGCAATTTTTTAAGCATCAGTTCTTCCAAGAGAAAATAGATTGGAATTTTCTAGTCTGGTAATATCTAAAAGTTTTTAGGATCAGTTCTCTTATTTCAGAAATCGCTTAGAAGCACAAAATCTTTTAAGCTCGTAAGCAATATTTTAAGCATTAGTTCTTTTAAGAGAAGATCGATTGGGATTTTTTAGTCAGTATAGTACATAGAAATCTTTAGGATTAGTTTCCTATTTAAGAAATCACTTTAAGAACAAAAACTTATAAGCTTCGCGTCTATAACAACTCCCGTTCGCATACTTTTGCGCCTCAGTGTAGTACAGTAGTGTATGCATCAAATTGCTATGGTTTTGGGGCAATATAGCTAATTGCAGCCATTAGGGTCAGCCGCTGGCGATTGCTTTTCAATCAATCGCAACCAATATATGAGTAAAAGCAATCAAATTAGCATATTGTAGTGAAAAGAGAAAATCGGGGGAACAAAAATAACAAAGCAAGTTGCGTGGAAAAATCGCATGAAAAATGGAAATCTAAATGCAAAAACGAAAAAAAAATCGAAAAATGGTAAGCCGCAATTAGGAAAAACTGCCAAAGTAACCAACCAAGAGCCACAGGAAGGCCCCAAAACCAAACACTACAAGCAAATATTTAAAGAAGCAACAAACAGTGAAGCCTCCTCAACAGCAAAAATATCAGCATTGAGGCATCTGAACTTTGGACCGCCTTTGGCAGTAGGAAAAGACCATTAGAGTGGCGAGGCCTAATGGTAGCAGCACCTTTTAAGGTTAAATTGGCCAACACAAGGCAACAAATGGCTAAAACCAACGAAAAAAAAAAGAGTATTGTATGTAGAGCTTATCAGTAACAAAAATAACGTAGAGACAGAAAAAAAAACAGCGTGCAAAATTTATGCGCAGCAAACAAAGCCAGCGGCCCACTAAGGGTTAAATGTGCCAATAAGCGTTAAGGAAAATCGAAAAAGAAAAGTAAGCAACGTGCAACATTTGCATTTTGGCCGCATGCCGCATGCTCCACTATCGAAATGTGCATCGCACGCTCTGTCTCTGTCTCTATCCCAGCAGCAGTTCCAGTCCCAAGACCAAAATCCCAAAACGCGACCCACAGCCTTTGGGTATTGTAGATCTTTTATAGCAACTGAGGCTGAACGACATTGGCCTGGCTTGGCTTCGTTTGTCTTGGCTTTGGCTACACCGAACTTGCCCCAATGTTGATTTTCCGTTTGGCTTAAAACCAACTTTTTGGCTATGTGTTTGTGTATACGAAATACTATTGCAGTTTGCAACTGTGTCATGTGCGTGCGAAATCTTTTTTTTTCTTGGCCTGGCCCGACGAAAAGTCAGCGAAATGACGGCACACAAAATTAAGCTGCGTATACGTAATGTTGCGCTTTTTTTTAACCTCTACTGTGAGCTCAGATGGAAAACCAAACAACTGCAATTTGTTTTTTTTTTTTGGAACTTTATCCATAAAGGGTCAAGGGTATTGTAGATTTGTGCAATGTTGGTAACAGGCGGAAATAGTAGTCCCTACAACACTGCAACTTTTTCAATCTAGGGATGTAATAAACTTTTTTGATGTAGTTAGTCATTAGTAAAAGTAAAAGTCGGAGCACGGAGGTTTTATTTTTCAGTAATATTTTAAAAACAGGGACCTTTGTCAGGCTATAAAGCTGTGATCAATTTTTATTTTATTTAAACGTCAGCAGGACGAAAGTTTTATTTATCTGCAAGATAATGCTCCCATCTACGTTTCAACGGCCAGTCGTGGTTGGTCTCAGAGCAAAAACATCGAACGCTGGACTTGAACTCCATTGAGAACATGTGGTGGAACCTGTTTCGTCACGTCTACGCTGGCTAACGCAAAATTCAGATGGTTCAGGAGCTGCTCGGGACCGTTAACGAAGAATGAGCTCAAATCCCTCTTCAGATTTTCAAGAGGTGGTTCTTTCGGGAATCGGTTTACATTACATTTTTTTCCTCTTTTTGGAAAGTATTTTTAATTGAATTTCGCAATAGAAACTAATTTTTTTAATTAAAAGTTTAAAGTTTCAAGTTTTTTTTTGTTTATTCAGGATAAATTTTTAGTTGATTTGGAATAAATTAACGCTAAAAATATTTTTTGAGTCACAAATGCTTTTTAAATTTCTTAAAACTAAATATTTTTAAATAAAAGCAGGTGTTCTTGATTGAATTTCGAGGAGTGGATTTCTTTTTATATTTAAATGTTTATTATTAAAATTTAGAAAAAATTTTGAGACTTACAGCGTTGGGAGTGCAACACCCATGGACTTTCCTGCGAGTAAGCTATTCGCCCGCTCTATCTTATTATTGGGTATTTGTAGAAAATACTGTTGCAGATTGATTTTTTGCGTCCTAAAATTCAACATTTTTTCAAAAGCTAATATTGCATATAAAAAATTATATTTAATTTTTGTAACTTCTTCTTCTTATGTGGCCATAACAACCCGATTACCGGGTTACGGCCTGCCTTAAAACGTCTCTCCAGGCGCCTCTGCATTGCGCGCGCCTTCTCCATTTGGTCACACCGAGCGAAGACAGGGCCCCTTCCACTTAGTCTTTCCAACGCAGACACGGTCGTCCTCTCCGCCGACGGCCGCTGACTACCGCATCGAACACACGTTTAGCTGGAGCATCCTCGCCATCCTAACGACATGTCCGAACCAGCGAAGCCGCTGGATGTTGATACGCTGAGCAACTTCCTTGACGTTGATGAGCTCATACAGCTCCTGGTTGGTGCGGATGCGGTAGTCATCGCCAACTGGAATAGGACCAAAGATCTTGCGCAGTACTTTCCTCTCGAAAACTCCCAAGGCAGCTGCATCAGTTAGCGACACGGTCCAGGCTTCCGCGCCGTAAAGAAGCACTGGAAGGATAGTGCCTTGTAGAGTGATAGTTTTGTCGCGCGAGAGAGGTTTTTACTACTCAATTGCCTATTGAGACCGAAATAGCACCTGTTGGCAAGAGTTATTCTGCGCTTGATCTCCAGGCTGACATCGTTGTCGGTGGTAACGGCGGTGCCAAGGTAGATAAATTCCTTGACAACATCGAAAGTATAGCTGTCGGCCGTAATCTAGGACCCAAGCCACCCCACGTCCCTACTTGACGACAGCATATACTTCGGCCGTGGTCGTCAACATAAAAAGGAGTCCTTTCCGAGGCTTGTTTCTTGGCCTTCACTGAATAAGTGTTTTTTACGTGGCGGGTTCCAAGCCCTGCGCACAACCCAGATTTAATGTGTGTCAACTTGGATAAAGCAAGGAACAAGGATCGTTCTGGCGGCCGCCGTGTTGACCACAATCAGAGACTTTGCCTTGTATGCGATAACCCTCCCTCCAATTTTTGTAACTTGAAAGCTTTAAAATCGTGAGAAAAGGTCAAGGTTTCTTTCATGAAGAAAAAATAAAGGAATATCTTTATTTGTTTACGAGATTCGGTAATCGTCACTCGAAAAACTTTAAATAATTACATTTTTCTAAAAAAATTCACATAATATTGGCAAGTTCCTATACCTGTCCAAATCGAACAGAGCTTTCGCTTTTTAGTAAACCATGAGATTATCGCTTAGCCTCGTTCCGTCAAAGATATCTGACAGCCTCTTCGCAGTTTGAACCTTTGATATAGGGATTTATTCCCATAAATCCGATTTTTTCTGCCTTTCGTTAGGAAAAAATAAACGAATATCTTTCTCGTTTACGATGTTGGTAAAATATTGGCAAGTTCCTCCATCTCTCTATATCGAACAGAGCTTTCGCTTTTTAGTAAACCATGAGATTATCGCTTAGCCTCGTTCCGTCAAAGATATCTGACAGCCTCTTCGCAGTTTGAACCTTTGATATAGGGATTTATTCCCATAAATCCGATTTTTTCTGCCTTTCGTTAGGAAAAAATAAACGAATATCTTTCTCGTTTACGATGTTGGTAAAATATTGGCAAGTTCCTCTACTTCTCTATATCGAACAGAGGCTGATCTTTTCTGTAGAGAAATTTATTCTTATTAATTCAAGTTTGTTGCTATTGCACCTTATATTTTGGTACATCCCATTTTTATCGAATACTATCTAATAGTTAAAATAAGACTCATCAAATTTGCAGAAAAGTCGTATTTTATCCTGTAAAAATTTGTTTAACTTGGTATTAAGGGAAAAAAGTAATCCCCGGAGTACACCTATTAACTTGTAGCCACCATAAATGAAAAGATCATCCCATAAAAAAGAAGTTCCTCTTTTTGACTTCCTTATAATCATCCAGATTCCGAATAATATCAAAACTTATCTCACAGTCCCTATCCGTTGCGTCTAGACGGCTTTGGAAACATTAAGTTCCCTTTGCCACCCATAGTAAAGTACTGCTAGAAATCATAAAAACTTCTCACATAGACTCAGTATAAAGCATCCCCAAGCTAAGTTGCGGATCTATGTTTTGGTCTTAAGGGTTTCATCACTTCGAAGAGTATGAAAGAATTTGCAATGTTCTGAGAATACACACGTTTAATTTCTACGGTCTCTGTCTGTACGATCCCACAATTCACAACGAGCTGAATCTGGATGTGATAACCTAATTTTTTGAAATACATAACACAAGAACCAATTTATACAATTTAAAAAAATATTTTTTTTCGCTTGTCTTAAATAATAAAATAAAAATAACTACGATGTGTAAAACAAAATACTTTACTTTAGTTAGACTACATCGTTGGGACTTAATGAACTTATTTCTTGAATAAGTAGTGAATTCTAAGCAGCACAAAGCAAAATGTACCAAACATATACGACTAGTCTGCTTTAACCAGTTGCGGATTATAAAAAAGACTTATAACCCATTTTTCGAACTTTTGGGGGGTGTCCGGAACCGAAAATCAACTCCGTGGATCCGCCACTGATCAAGTCAAAAGAAGTTTTTAGACATAACACTATTTTTTCCATACAATTATCTTTTGCTTTCTCTCCCTTATACAAAAAAAAAAAATTATGACATTTTTGTAGTCTCCGCCGCTAGATGGCGCACTCACGTTGATGCAAAATATTAATATAATTTAAGTATAAGTACGGATTAAAAAATATATTTAAAAAACAGGCCTTAGTTTAAATGAACGAAGCAAGCAACAGCGAAGCCCTCTAGTCAATAATAATCAATTGCACTCCTTAACTAACTACCAACCCTAGTAAATTTTCACTCACTTGAAAAATGAAACCGTTTCCGTTCAATGAGTGCTTTCTCAACTAACCACATAGCTAAAGAAATCGTTGACGAGGAGACATTCATTTGTCTGGAACTTCGTAAAAAATCAAAAATGGCATCCTTTACATTGGCATCTTTACATTTATATATATTCTTTAAAGTTTCCTAAATGTTCTTGAATCTTTCAGGGATGCCTAATTTGGTTTTCAAATGCCGCTTTATAATTAACACAAAGCTAAAAAATGTCGATGTGGTTCCAACAATATATATATAACTTCCTATAAGTCCTACAAGGCCTAGAGGACCAAAAAAAATATGCTTACCAAATTTTCCTCAAAATATACAATATTATACAGCTTAGAAAATTTCGATTACTTCAAATTACTTAAAAGTCTTTCAGCCAGCTTAAGTTTCTGTTCCAAACCAAATTTTTCGTGACTTCACCAAAACGGGCTTTTATTTTTGACACATTTAATTGATCGATTTCCCAGGCAATTTATCTCAACTAAAAAACGCCAAAAATTTTAAACTCATTATCTTTATCGTTTTTTTTTTTAACCCCAAAGGCTGGCAGTTTAAATTTTCTCTCTAATATTATGTAAATGCATTGCGTGACTTGAGCATTTTGTGCCACAATTATATTCAATTAAGTTTGACTTTTTTTTAAATGGAATATTTTTTAATTTCTTTAAAAAAAATGTTCCCCCAACTCCGAATGGCAAACAATTGAAAGCGTACATTTCTTGGAAACTCGGGCAGAAATCTGACAAACCTTAATTGCTTAATTTGATTCAATGAATGAGTAAATATACGAGCTTACTCGTTTACTCGTATAAGCCAGCATCCCATCCCATCCCTATTATTCCCGGTGCTCTGCTCTCATAATTAAAGCAAACACAAAATATGAATGACATAATTGTTGTCGTTGTTGTTGGGATTTTTTTTTTTTTTTGGCTTTTGCCAACTTAACTACAACTCAATTAAGCATTTCTCATATATAAATTATTTAATGTTTGGTATATAAAAATATTTACACTTTTATTTCTTTAATTAACATAAACAAACTTTTAGCGTGAATCATTACGATGTGGTGGGCGTAAGATGGAGGCGAGGCAGTGGCGTAGTTAAATTTTTGTGTGCGGTTGGGCTGGGGACTAAGTTTAATGCTGGTTGGTTTTTTTTTTCGTTAATGCTTACAATTCGCAACTGGTTAAAGCAGGCTATTGGTATATGTTTGTTAAATTTTGCTTTGTGCTGCTTAGAATTCACTACTTGTTTAAGCAATAAATTAATAAAGTCCCAACGTTATAGTTTTAAAATTTAACTTGAGTATTTTTTTTTACACATCGTAGTTATTTGTATTGTATCATTTGAGATTTAGAATTTTTTTTAAACTTGAAAAATTGGCTTTTGTATGAGTTGCGCGAAGTTGTTGGTGTTGTCGGCCAATCCATAACTGTTGGTATCAACTTTGTGCCGCGTGTTTTGACTGAAATGTAAAAATATATTAATTGGCATAATTATTTGAATATTTAATATAATATTTACCTTAAGTACGAAGTACGAGCCGTATATTTAGATTTTATTGATTTTAATTCGCACTAAATGCGCCAAACCAAAAGTTTTACACGTGTCGCCCTGATCCGCCTGTGGCAATAGTCAAAACGAAAAGTGCTGCCAAATAGTACATAAAAACAGTGTTGCTAAACTGCGACTTGCAGGTACACACAGATTGGACACAGACTGCGAATACTCTGAAAAGGATGCTCGAATTAGACATTGTTATAAGCAGCCTCAATATTATACTCACAATGAAAGTAAAGTGTCGAGGAATCCCAGATTGTGGTCCATTGCGGCCGGCATTTAATATAGTAACTGCCTATATAGTCCTTATGGAGAAACTTCTCGAATGGAAGCTCATTTGCTGTTGGCATCCAAACCTCACTGCCAATAGGTTGCTGCATATATCACAGCAATCTTTGTAAATCCAGCCGATACACGTTGTAGATGAACGCACTCATATTAAGTAAAGGATAGGAATGCTGCACTGGAGGATGTAATACAAATTGGATTGGAGATGATATCATAAGAATGCCAAAAACTCTTAGGATTACACGCGGTTAAAACTCCAACGCCGCAAGTTTAAAAAAAAACCAAATCTAAACCAAGAACACAAAGCTTAACCCAGCAACTTGGTCACACTAACACTGCATCCAGACAACGGTGGCGTATCTAAGCAAATCCAGCCACCCAACAGCAAGCCGGAGGGCAGCAGCAAGGTGTCTGTTAGCAAGGAAGCCGCTCGAATGCAGCAGCGACAAGATCAGCTCTAGAAATGCTGGCAGCGGCAACATGCAGCGGAGCAGAAGGCAAGCGTCAGGACTCAGAATCTTAATACGATAGTATAGGGTCGGCCATGCGTTGGTTTAAAAAAAAAAAACTTTAAAATAACTATGGAGCGATTATTGGTTATTGGTTGGCAATTTTGTGTCCGATGAGACATACAAAATTGGGAAGAGCCGCAACGATAGCAATTTCGGCAGTTGAAAATGAGCTAGATGAGATTTCCAACACGCGTAAACAAATCTTTAATGATGTCAATCAGCAAAGGAGACCAGCTCCTTAAAAACATTTTGTTTTTTAGACCTCGAAGATTAGCATGCGTAAAGATGTAGCCCTATAAACTGGAATTTTCAAGAAGTTGCAATAAAGTATTTAAACCATATATTTATACATATGTATTTCTTCATTTGGTCTATCAAATTATACTACGATACTTAAAACACATCCTAATCGTATCCTGTACTTAAGCACCAAAGGATATATTAAAATTGGGCAAGAAAAAAGACATATAGGGTGACTAGAGAAGTTAATATAGACATGTTCGCCTGTCTGTACATTTAGAGCGATAATTCTAGGGAATCAAATTAGGAAAAGTTCAGGTAGAGCTGCCTTTTTGAATTCGCTGAACGTGAATAAAATTCACGTGTCACAATGTTAGTGCCCATACACCGCCGAAACGGCTAGACCGATTCTCATGAAATTTTGTGTGCTTATTGGGGAGGTCTGAGAATCGGCCAACATTTTTTTTTTATACATAGGGTTACCACCCCAAATTATTTTTTTTTAAATTTTTACCAAATTATTCTTATGAAATTGTGTGTGCCTAGTGGGTAGGTCTGAGAATTTTTCATACCCCTAAGAGATAAGGGTTGCCACCCCTAACATTTTTTATTTAATTTTTTTTTTTTGTGGTTGTATGCACTTGCCAGATTAACTAATGTTAATGTTTTAAGTGTTACGGGTGTTCTCATGAACGCGTTAAATAATTTTAAATATGACTTTTTGCGTGTGTTAAAAGTTGTCAATACGGAGGTTTTAAGACTATTGCGATGTGATTATGTGTATTGGTTCGTGAGACTACACGTCATTTTTGTGAATATCGTGAATATAGCATAGTAGAAAATTGTTCAACACCGATCATAGGACTATTAAGTTCAGACTAGAAGCTTAGTCGCAAAAGGGTTGAAATGTAGTTTCTGTAGGGCATAAATTTGCTAGAAATGCGAGCTCTCTTAAGAATACTTAAGTTCGTCCATACGACTTTTTAGAGAATCATGAAAGTCAATCTTATGATTCTCTAGATATGCTAACTAGAGAATCTTACGATGTTTATACACTTAAAGATTATTCATACAAGTTTGGGCTGGACAACATCTGCCGGGCCCACTAGTGTACATCTATCCTTAAAATTGTTATGCAGACGCTTGACCCTCTCTGAATCAAATTCTATTTTTACCCTGGTGTGTATATCACTAATAGAGTGATACCAAGGAAGGTTTAAAATCAATTTTAACAGTTTGTTTTGTATAACTTGGATTCTATTAGAGTGACATTTAGCTTTATCAACCCAGATAGGGGCTCCATAATATAACACTGCTTAAAAATTTGATCTGTATGGAAACATTTTGTTTTCTAAACAGAGACGAAAATTTCTATTTATGAGAGGGCACAACAAGCGAATTAATTTGTTGATTTTCTTGATGACGTAGTCAATATGGTCTTTAAAGGTCACCTTAGTGTCCAAAATTAGTCCTAAATATTTAACATTACTTTCCCAGTTAATATCAACTAGAATCAACTGGATATGGTTAGTCGGGAGGTAAATATTTTTGCATTTTGCATTTTTTTTTAAAGCCGTCTTTGTGTGTGCAGTGTATATTATAGTCGGAGATGTGCCGACTATAACAGGCTCACCGGTTTAATATTCTTTGATGATTTTCCAATTAAATTACGCGCATTTAAACTCTTTAATTTTTCAACAAAAACAATCAAAAGCTTTTAAAAATAATACTAAAAATAATTATTTAAAATGAAATGTCAGTTTGAAAACATTCGGTTTAATTTTTAAATTTTTGATGCGGCAACAAATAAAAGTTGTGCCTCAACAAGCGACAGACAAAAGTTTTGCAAATTATTTGTATATATGTATATATGTATCAGCTTATATATACATATGCATATGTACATATTATGTATTATATACAATACATAAAACCATTCGCAAAAAACGTTATGCACCGGCAAAGTTTACAAAAAAACTTTTCAAGCGTGGAATGCAAACCGAGTGAATATAAAATGGAGTAGAAAATTTTGTGACGAATTTTGAATACTCTTGCAGAATGCTATAATAAGCATTATTATATTTAATTTTTTTTAAACAAATAAGAGTGAATACAATTTCTTTAGAAAAAAATGTGCATTATTTTACCCTTCCCGAAATATTATTTCTTTAATGAGTTTCTCATAAATATAAGTGCATAAAATAAAATAATAATATAATAAAAATCTGTATAAGGGAAGCAGGCCACCTTTTTGCCGACCTTCCCCGATTAAAATATTAAATTTAAAAAAAAAAATTAGACGAACATGATTTTTTATCTGACATGTAAAAAAATTCGCGTCAATATCTTTATTTGTATAGGAAATATAGTATGGTTTGTCAAAGAAAGTCTAAAAATGAAAATCAATAAATCGATAAAAATTCGGAATTTTGCTAAATTTTACGTGGTTAGATCGGAGAATGTTGGGAAACAAGTAACCCGATTCATTTCCGATTTCGCCGATATATATACTTATTTATTTATTCATCAGCCGATAATTACATAATATTATCTAATATTGACAGAAGAAATAAAGCTACACAAAGTGTATGATGAGTTTAAACTTTGAAATAAATTAAAATGTGTTTTATTTGTTTTCTTGTAAATTTTTAATTTAGGCATTTTGTCCTATCTTATATTATTTTTTTTTTTTCTTAATTGAGTGAATTTTTGCAGCACAACGATAGAAAAAGAATATATAAATAATAATCATTAGTAAGATTAAAATAAAAACCAAACATATTTATTTTTTATTATTTAAAATTTATTAATATGTATATAGAACTTTCTCAACATTTCTTGAAAGATGAAGAGTGTTACATTGCTTCTAAAAAATATTTTTTTAAATTTTATACAGAATCAGAAATGTTCCTTTTATATGGCTACAAAAAGGTATAAAAAATACAATGAAATTATTATTTCGGAATTTAGATAAATTAATAAAAAAAAAATTGCAAAATAATTCGAGTGATTTGTGAGAAATTATTGAAATATAGAACTTTCCCAACATTTCCTGAGCAATGAAGAGTGTTGCATTTCTTCTAATAAAAATCAATTTTTAAATTATATATAGAAACAGAAATCGAACTATTTAATCGCTGCAAAAGAGTATAAAAAAAAGGATGAAATTAATATTTCGTATTTT
This sequence comes from Chymomyza amoena, assembly GCA_037043745.1. Lineage (NCBI taxonomy): Eukaryota > Metazoa > Arthropoda > Insecta > Diptera > Drosophilidae > Chymomyza > Chymomyza amoena. The sequence continues at coordinate 47,491 of JBAMAX010002247.1, read as the reverse complement.
AGCAGAATTAAAAAAAATATATTTTAAAAGTAAATCGAATGATTTCAATTCAAAATAGCTACTGTTTAGTTAGATTAATATAAAAACCGAACCTGTTTTTTTTTAATTGGTGATAAATTATTGAAATATAGGACTTTACCAACATTTCCTGAAAGATGAAGAATATTGAATTTCTCCTAAAAAAAACTAATTTTTAAATTTCATATAGAAACAGAATTTTACCTTTTTTATGGCTACAAAAAAATGGTATAAAAAAAAATGTTTTGAATTATAAAAAAGTTAAAATAAAAAAAATATTTTAAAAATAAGTCGTGTGATATCAATTCGCAAAGTTATTTTCGGAGCAAATCTTCAAATGTAGAACTTTTTCAATGTTGTCATATGGAAACAGAAATCTAACTTTTGTGAAATTAAAAAGGTATAAAAAATTAAAAGAAATCAATTTTTCGAATTTTAGCAAGATTAATAAAAAAAAGAAAGTTTATTAAAATAAAATTTCAATTCGCAAAGCTACATAGCTTCGGAACAGAAAAATTTACACGTAGCAATATGGAAACGAAGTTTTTTAAAACTAAGTCGAGTGAATTTGATACACAAAATGCTATTTTTGGAAGAGATGAGACAACTTATTTTTCTTCAAAATGAGTCCGAAATTCGTAAAAGATTGATTGAAACCATAAAACTAGCCAAAAGTTTATTTTAAAGCAAAAATTTAAATTAATTTTCACAAAATTTTGGCGAAAATAAGAAAATGAATTCCATTAAATTGAAATCTATTAAAATATTTAACTTCTCAACATTTTTTGGGAATTTCACTTAAAATATTGTTTTCAAACTATTTGGAGTGAATTCAAAAATCATGCCAAAAGTTCGTTTTTGAACAGAGGAGAAAACCCTTTTTTTAAAATTACCTTTTCCCTTAGAATAAACCGAAATTCATAAAAAATTGTTTTGAACCACAAAACTAGCCAAAAGTTTTTTGAAGCAGAAATTTTAAAATCATTTTCACAAAATTTTTACGGAAATTATGAAGCGTGTGTGATTTTACATTTTACAGATTCTCTATGTGATGCCAAATCGTTATCAAAGCTGCGTACTCCTTCACTGCAGTGTATAGAATCATAAAATTTATGGAGAAAGTAGCGGTATATAAATTCAAAAACTGCAATGGCTGTGTCCTGTCCGTGTCCTTTGTTGCGGCTAAAACAAAAGAACCGCAGAATTCAGCAATTTGACAAAAAAAAAAATAAAAGGAATACATAGAAATAAAACAAATAAATGACTTCCTACTATGTAATGTTTTGAGAGTACAATGCAAAGTATTTACTTTTATTCTTCATAATTCTAAGTAAAGATTACAGTCAGGACGACAGTTTGATTGCCATTGTATAAAATGTGGCAAGCGTAAAGGTCCAATCGCAGGGATTCCTGCTCCCAGCACGTTTTGTATGATACTAGGTGCAGACAGACAGGCACCCAGTGGAAATGTATCCTAGGTTACTTTCATTTAAGCCCGATCCCCAAATGCTGTCAGCTTCATTACTTGTCGACACATTTGCATAAAAGTTTGCCTGCCTTTCCATATGTAATTGGCAGCGACGGGAACAGGAATTGTCGCCTCAACTCCGCGCAGACATCGACATCAAAGTTTTGTTGGCCGGAAAAGTTTACATACGTTTGGGTTTTGGGCGTGGTCTTCCTGTGGGTGTCTCCTCCCCCTGCTCATATGTGTGACTAAAAGTCTTGTTAATGGCTAAAACAAAATTTGATTATGACGCTGTGGCTGTGCCGAGAACTTTTTATGCCAAGTCATGATAACTTCCCAACGGAAGTGACGTTTCTCTTAATGGGAATGGAATCTAAGGCGGAGTGGAATGTTGTGTGTTAATGACAATATTAAATATGTTTTGTCCGCAATTAGTGGACTGCATTTATGTGATTATATCATAGCTGTGGATTTGTGAAGTACATAAGAAAAAACTTAGGTAACATTTGAGCTACATAATGCTAGCAATTAAATAGTTAAAACGACAAAATTAAACAAGGTTTTCACATTGCAATTAAAAGGTTGAGAAAGAGCTTTGAGCACTTTTGATGATTTCACATTTTCCAGATTTTTAAAAGATGCTTCATTATAGTCTTGGGAGTTGTAATGTTTTAAGCCGAACTAATAAGTTTAAACCAAAATGGCTTGTAGAAATTCATGAGCTAAAAATATTTGTTTCTGAAGATTTCACCAAAAATTTATGAAGCTTCCTATACTTGAAGTTATTTGATAACTTTCCAAATTTCCATATTTAAAAAAATTTCTAAAATTCAGATTTTTCTCGCCTTTTAAAAGATGTTTGATTTTAGGTCAAGGCCCATACTCAGCATGCAAAATTTACGAATGGAATGACAAAACTTTATATAATAAAAATAGTGGTATTAGTATGGGCTTTTGGGAATGTTTTAAGTGGGAAACGCGAAACCAGAATAAATCCACAAATCCCTTTCTATCGAATTTGGAACAAGCGCAAATAAGTGGGTATAAAATATATCGCTTGAACTAAGAAACCAGTTAATAGCATGATATCAAATTAATATAAAACTCAATGCTGTTTTCAAAAATGAGATCCAAAGGAAATCGAAAGAAAGAAATCGAAACAGCATTCAACTGATTTATTTTTCTTAAGACTATAAAATTCTTACTAAATATACCAAATATCTTCTGTTTTTTGTGATATTTTGTGGAACAGAAGTAACGTCACGCCAAAAATGGAAGTTATTATAGACTTTTAGCGCAGTCAAAAGCGAAAAACTTCGAACAGAATTATAAATTATTAATGGGTTTACTCAAATAGTAACGTCATCACCAACCCTTATAACGTTTTTTGAAAAAGGTCCTTTTTCACTAAAATAATCCTAGAATAAAAACAAGTTATAACAGGATAATAAAAAATACCGATTTTGAATGCTGAAACATTGCCCTAGCGTAAAATATAAGTCTCATCTCTAGAGATTTTTCATCGTCGACTTATGTTACACAAGTTTAACTTCAACGGCCTCTGTATGATCCCACAACATCACGAGTTTAATCTGGCCGTGAAAACCCATCCAATTTTTTGAAGTTCCAATTAAAAAAAATGTGTTTTTTTTTCGTTTGTCTTAAATAATAAAATAAAAATAACTACGATATGTAAAACAAAATACTTTACTTTAATTAGAAGACTATAACGTTGGGACTTACATGAACTTATATCTTTAACATGTACTGAATTCTAAGCAGCACAAAGCTATGTAACAAACACATATCTCTAGCCTGCTTTAAGCAGTTGCGAATTATAAGCCTTAACTTTAAGAAAAAATAATAATTTTTAATGATTTACTGAAATGGTTCATGTTAAAAACTGCAAGTTTGTCAGAACAAGATCTTAAAACTAGTGCAGAATTTTCCCAGGTATTATGCAACACAAAGTTTCCACAGTTGAGCTAATGTTGATCTGGTTAGGGACACAATAGATAAAGCTACTCATAAATTTCATAATAGATGCTTAACATCAGAATTTAATCATATCCGGGAACTTGGTCCCCGCTTCTAGGATAAGTTAGTTTTTATACCCTGTACCGTATGGTACCAAGGGTATATTTAGTTTGTGCAAGCCGAAAATATATGTAACATATAGAAGGAAACGTCGGAGACACCCAAAAGTTACCTAAAATATGATCAGGGTGAATAGAGAAGTCGATATACCCATGTCCGTCTGTCCGTCTGTCCGTCCGTCCGTGTGAACGCCTAGATCTCAGAGATGGTAAGAGCTAGAGTTACCACACTTTCACATTAGATCCCATATTATTCCATAGGAGGCAAGTTTATTTTATTTTTTTGATATCGGGGATAAAGTATATAGCTCCCATGGTGGTGTTTGAGACGACCTCGACAAAAAAAAGCGTTTTAGATGAATAACACTGTCCTACAGAATTGAAAAAAAATCAAAGAACTTTTCAAGTGACCTAGTGTACAGTCAGGTCTTGACGAGTAGATCACGATAGTGTTTTTCAAAATTGTCTAACACCCCAAAATCGGAAGTATCGTTTAAAACCGTTTTTCGGCTCATCTCGTCAGAATTTACTCCCGATTTTCACGACGTTTTGGCAAAGATTGAAGCTTCAGATGTTTCGTTTGGTATACTTGTACGGTAAGTTTCGATAGATTTGTTTAAAGTAATTTCAGTAACTTTTTAGTCGATCTCAGCATTTGACAGTATGTCATCATTTATTAAACACCTTAACTTTTTTACATTTAATCTTAAAGAAATATTAATTCCGAGTAAGAAAAGTCATGGTTTATTAAAATCGGTCGTAAGCTTAAGTTACGCTTATTGTAAACAAGAAAAATTCAATTTTCATCGACAAAAAAAAATGTTTTAGATGGATAATTCGTTTGTTCATGAAGATATCGTAACTCAAATTTGGTATAATGCTTAAGAACAATAAAAAACTTACAAGTGCCAAATTTGGTCGCAATATTTTAGAAAACAAACGAAATACAACAAATTTTGTTAAAAAATCGATTTTTTGACCGATCATTCCTATGGGAGCTATATGATATAGTCAACCGATTTTCTTCAAATTTGGCGTTTTGAAATTTTTTAGAGCACTTAGGCAATGTGCCAAATTTCAACAAAATCGGTAGACTATATCATATAGCTCCCATAGGAATGATCGGTCAAAAAATCGATTTTTAACAAAATTTGTTGTATTTCGTTTGTTTTCTAAAATATTGCGACCAAATTTGGCACTTGTAAGTTTTTTATTGTTCTTAAGCATTATACCAAATTTGGTTACGATATCTTCATGAACAAACGAATTATCCATCTAAAACATTTTTTTTTGTCGATGAAAATTGAATTTTCTTGTTTACAATAAGCGTCGTAACTTAAGCATTTATCGACCGATTTTAATAAACCATGACTTTTCTTACTCGGAATTAATATTTCTTTAAGATTAAATGTAAAAAAATTAAAGGTGTTTTAACAAAATGTTATATAAAAATGACTTCAAAGTGTGAAAATCGAATAAAAAAGTGTAAATCTTAGATAACTTTTAAAAAATCACGAAGTTGCTTTGTATAAAGTATAAACAAATGTATATCATCTTAAAGCTTGAATCTTCTTCTTTCCAAAACCGTAAAGCAATCGAAAATCGGTTGAAAAATGGCGACGTTGTGATAGTGGGAGTGATCGCAGTACCCGAAAAACGGTTTTTAAGCGATAACTTCCGATTTTGGGGGTGTTAGACAATTTTGAAAAACGCTATCGTGATCTACTCGTCAAGACCTACAACGTACACTAGGTCACTTGAAAAGTTCTTTTTCACTGTTGGACAGTGTAATTCGTTTGTTTATGAAGATATCGTAACGAAATTTGGCAATTCGAAAGTTTTTTATAGTTCCCAATCACTGTACCAAATTTGATCAAAATCGGTTGACTATATCATATAGCTCCCATAGGACCGATCGGCCAAAATAACTTTTTTAAAGAAAAATTGGCTATATTTCGTTTTTTAATAAAGATATCCTAACCAGATTTGGCGTTTGGAAATTTTTTAGACCAATTAAGCATTGTGCCAAATTTGAACAAAATCGGTTGACTATATCATATAGCTCCCATAGGTCCGATCTTCCAAAAAATCGATTTTTTAACAAAATTTGCTGTGTTTCGTTTGTTTGTTAAGATATTGGGACCAAATTTGACATTCGTGAGTATTTCATAGTTCCTAAGCACTGTACCAAATTTAATCCAAATCGTTTGACTAGATCATATAGCTCCCATAGGACCAATCGGTCCAAAAACACGTTTTTTATACAAAATTCGATGTGTTTTGTTTGTTTGTAAAGATATTTGAAATAACTTTGGCGTTCATATCTTTTTAAGGTATTTAAGCACCGTGTCAAATTTTATTGAAATCGGTTGACTATATCATATAGCTCCCATAGGAACGATCGGTCAAAAAAAATTTTTGCTTAAAAATTCTTCTGTTTTTGGTTTTTTGTGAAGAAATCGGACTTTATTACAAGCTAGTGGTACAGGGTATCCTAAAGTCGTCCGCGCCCGACTTTACGTCCGCCATTTTTTTTTTGTCGATTAGTTATACAAATGTACATCACGCCAAAAATGAAAGTCACTATATACTCTGCGACTTTTTTTCCGATACATTTTGACTAGGCCTTGAAATTAGGACTTTTTTTTTGCCATATATAGTGGTTCAGACGTAACGTCACGCCAAAAACAAAAGTATGCTATTATGCTTTCTGCGCCGTAAAAGACGAATTTGTGTTTTCCTTGAGCCGAATAACTTTAAGAACAATTTAAACGTTTTTAAAAGTTTACTCAAAGAATAACGTCAAGTCATATAACGTCACGCTAGATGCTAAGACTGATAAACAAAGTTTGAATTTTTCTTATAAAATACGGGGGAAAAGTATCTTTCACTTTACTTTTTAATTTTTTTGCCACTTAGTTATACAAACGTAACGTCACGCCAAAAATGCAAGCTACTACACTACTACTACCTTCTGCGATTCTTCTCATTTGCATCCTATATATTTTGACTCAGGGCCTTGAAATTAGAAACAACGCGACGGCCAAAACTTGAGTAATATCTTAATTTTTATTAAGATGATTTCCAGCTCATGTTTCAATATCTTAATTCCTTGCCTTCGAGCATAAAAGGGGTTTTGGGAAGAATTTTCAATTTTCCTAGATTACACAAGTTTAACTTCAACGGCCTCTGTATGATCCCACAATATCACGAGTTGAATCTGGCCGCGCAAACCCATCCAATTTTTCGAAGTTCCGATTAAAAAAAAATGTTTTTTTTTCGTTTGTCTTAAATAATAAAATATAAATAACTACGATATGTAAAACAAAATACTTTAATTAGAAGACTATAACGTTGGGACTACATCAACTTATATCTTTAACAAGTAGTGAATTCTAAGCAGCACAAAGCTAATTGTAACAAACAAACTTAAATCTTGTTGTACGTTGGAAAAAACCTGTAGGACCATGGAGAATACTATTTTAAAAATTCTTATAATTAAAATCAATAAATAGAAGACCAGCAATAGAAATGTCCTGTCACCAAAAATATTTATAAGCATGACTGTCGAAGCTGCCTTATTCTCTTAAAAATTAGTTTAGAGAGTACACATTATTTTTTCTGATTTATTGTCTTATTTTAATTGAGATAAAACTAATAAAATATAAGTATTGTATGATTATTTCAAAAAAAAGGATCATATACTTATCCTAAATTTTTGTACTAAATTATTTTAATTTACTTTATCAGATCAAATCCGTGAAAAACATCCCAAAAGTGACATACTTTCGAAATGTGTTAATTGGGACATTTTAATTGGATATGCAACCCTATAACATTATGTATATTGGGTTGCCCAAAAAGTAATTGCGGATTTTTCTTATAGTCGGCGTTTATAAAAATGTTACGTGATGTGTATGGTGATAAAGCCTTAAAAAAAAGACAGTGACAAAATTGGTTTCGCAAATTCCTTTCTGGAGATTTTTCACTTAAAGATGAGCCACGTTCAGGTCGGCAAAATGAAGTTGATGATGACCAAATCAAAGCATTAATCGAATTGGATCGTCATGTAACTGAGCGTGAGATAGGAGAGAAGTTAAATATACTAAAATCAACCGTTCATTATCACATAAAAAGTCTTGGACTGGTGAAAAAGCTTGATATTTGGGTACCACATGAATTGAAAGAAATTCATTTAACAAACCGAATCAACGCTTGTGATATGCATCTTAAACGCAATGAATTTGATCCGTTTTTAAAGCGAATCATAACTGGAGATGAAAAATGGATTGTTTACAATAACGTTAATCGAAAACGATCATGGTCCAAGCATGGTGAACCAGCTCAAACCACTTCAAAGGCTGATATCCACCAAAAGAAGGTTATGCTGTCTGTTTGGTGGGATTGGAAGGGTGTGGTATATTTTGAGCTGCTTCCAAGGAACCAAACGATTAATTCGGATGTTTACTGTCAACAACTGGACAAATTGAATGCAGCCATCAACGAGTAACGGCCAGAATTGATCAATCGTAAAGGTGTCATATTCCATCAGGACAACGCCAGACCACACACATCTTTGATGACCCGGCAAAAACTGAGAGAGCTTGGCTGGGAAGTTTTGATGCATCCACCTTATAGCCCTGACCTTGCACCATCAGACTACCATTTATTTCGATCTTTGCAGAACTCCTTAAATGGTAAAACTTTCGGCAATGATGAGGCTATAAAATCGCACTTGGTTCAGTTTTTTGCAGATAAAGGCCAGAAGTTCTATGAGCATGGAATACAAAATTTGCCGGGAAGATGGCAAAAGGTTATCGAACAAAATGGAAATTATATATTTGATTAAAGTTCATTCTAAGTTTTATTAAAAATGCATTTACTTTCTTTTAAAAAATCCACAATTACTTTTTGGGCAACCCAATATTATCATATATTATTTTGTTTATGGTCTTATAACCAGCGGACGTTCAAGATCTTTCCAACAAGTAGCGCATTTTTCAAATTACGATAAGTAGTTAACAAGTTACGAGGGAGCAGATGAACAAACATACAGGTCATGTCAGAAAGTGGCATGAAAATTAATCAAATCGCTTCTAGACTGATCCATCAATGAAACACGATTGTAAACTTTCTCAAAAATCCAGATTTTATAGAAAATCAAGAGAAGTGATAATTTTTTGTCTGGCTGTTCAAAAAAATATGTCCTGCTTAGAAATACAAGTTTACTTGGGTCTCACCGTATCTAGGAGAAGGGTTAACCAAGTCTTGACTGACAACGAAAACATTAAATATGCATCCTGGGCGCATATTCCCCAAGTTGCTGGAGCGCCATTTAAGCGCCCGTTGGGATTTAACCGAAATATATAAATTGTGGCGTGAAGAATTCCGAAATGTTAGTTTTCCGGACGAAAAAAATGTTAACTTGGATGGAACCGTAAACTTTATGCTTTTTATACCCTGTACCGTATGGTACCAAGGGTATATTAAGTTTGTGCAAGCCGAAAATGTATGTAACATATAGAAGGAGCCGTCGGAGACACCCCAAAGTTACCTAAAATATGACCAGGGTGAATAGAGAACCAAACTTTCACATTAGATCCCATATTATTCCATAGGAGACAAGTTTATTTTATTTTTTTGATATCGGGGATAAATTATATAGCTCCCACAGGGGTGTTTGAGACGACCTCGACAAAAAAACAGTTTTAGATGAATAATTCGTTTGTTTATGCAGATATCGTAGCCAAATTTGGTATTCGAAAGTTTTTTATAGTTCCCAATCACTGTACCCAATCTGATCGAAATCGGTTGACTATATCATATAGCTCCCATAGGACCGATCGGCCAAAATAACTTTTTTAAAGTCAAATTCGCTATATTTCGCAATTTTAATAAAGATATCGTAACCAGATTTGGCGTTTAGAAAAATTTTAGACCACTTAAGCAACGTGCCAAATTTGAACAAAATCGGTTGACATATCATACAGCTCCCATAGGTCCGATCTTCCAAAAAATCGATTTTTTAACAAAATTTGTTGAGTTTCGTTTGTTTATTAAGATATTGGGACCAAATTTGACATTCGTGAGTATTTTATAGTTCCTAAGCACTGTACCAAATTTAATTCAAATCGGTTGACTAGATCATATAGCTCTCATAGGACCAACCGGTCCAAAAACACGTTTTTTATACAAAATTCGATGTGTTTTGTTTGTTTGTAAAGATATTTGAAATAAATTTGGCATTCATATCTTTTTTAAGGTATTCAAGCACTGTGTCAAATTTTATTGAAATCGGTTGACTATATCATATAGCTCCCATAGGAACGATCGGTCAAAAAAAAATTTTTGCTTAAAAATTCTTCTGTTTTTGGTTTTTTGTGAAGAAATCGGACTTTATTACAAGCTAGTAGTACAGGGTATCCTAAAGTCGTCCGCGCCCGACTTTACGTCCGCCATTTTTTTAATGATTACCTGAAATGGTTCATGTTAAAAAACTGCAAGTTTATCAGAACAATATCTTAAAACTAGTGCATAATTTGCCCAGGTATTATTCAACACAAAGATTACACAGTTAAGGGGTCTTACTATGTAACAGTTTCAAAAAATCGATTTTTTTTTTAATTTTTTTCATCTAAATAGTGTTAGAAATACGGTGGTAAAAGGATTTAACTGTGGACGGGCTCGTTCGTTTTTCGTGTTTCTGCTGTATATATTTTATTACGTTGTCAATCTTTAAACGTGCTTTTCCGAAAGTCGTCTTTTTAGAGGTGGGGTGAACGTTTTCGAAAAATCTGCCTGACCGATCTTGTCATACTAAACATTTTTATCATCAGAAAACTCATATCAAAATCGTTCACCCTGTGCGCCCTGGACACTTTTAACGAGGACGCAGTGAAGGACGTGTAGCGGTCACATACGTAATTTTTATGTAAAACTAAAAAAACTATGTAAAGTTCAATAATGAATGATAACAATACAAAAAACTGCCTCCCGAAATCATTTGTAGTTTTCTAGTAATCAATTTTTGAATATAGCGCTCGGAAATGAGGTATTATATTGGAAGACCCCTTAAGCTACTCAAAAATTTCATAATAGATGTTTAACATCAAAATTTAATCATATTCGGGAACTTGCTCCCCGCTTCTAGGATAAGTTACTTTTTAAATTTTAGTTTAGTTCATATGGGTTTTTTGCCATTTTTTTTTTGTATTTATTTAGATTTAATTTTATAATTATTGTTATATTATAGATGAACAGGGATAAAACTCCTAAACACTTATTTGTATAAATTTCTTCATTGTTTTATAATAATATTATTCCAATAAAAATAAAAGAAATGGTAACGTCACGATACATACGAATTTTACGCAACAAATTACTTCTCAAATGACCCTTAGCTTTACAAGCAACTGACAATGCGCCTGTGTAATTAAATAAAATTATTTTAAAAAAATGCAGGAATTTCTTTTGCTACAATCATCAAAGTCTTTCCCTAATTACTAAATAAAATCAATGAAATACTCACGCCGCACTCACGATCCATCTCTATAAATATATTCGTTTATTATAATAGTAAAAACTGATGTGATACATAAAAGTGCAATTAAATGTGCAATGTGAATATGTTCTCTATTTAATAGTGTTTAAATTTTAGCATATTTTCTACTTATATATTGAATAAATTATTCCAACTAATGCATTTATTTATACATAATCAATATTTACTTTAGCAATTAGCATTTAATTAAAAACGCTTCAGTCAGTTCTTGTTTATTTTGATGTGTTGAAACAATTTGTAGAAATTCATTCATGTAGAAGGCGACTCGACTCTCGTTGTTGTTGTCAACGACTCTTTGTTGCTTTAATTAATTAATTATTAATTTATTTAAGCTGTCAATTGCAAATGTTTTACATTTACAAAATTTAATTATATGCATACGAACTGTAGACTGCTTGTTGTTATTACAACATATTGACATAAAGTGATTTGTAATTTGTAATTGGGCTTCTTGCTAATTAGAGGCTTCAAAATGATGATAACTATAAAAAATGGTGCGTACTGTACTTTTGGTAGATAACAAAGTTGAGTTGTTTCGGCGACATCAAAATCAATTGACACGATTTTCGGGCAGAAAGAGAGATAACCTCATTTCGCCTTTCGAAATGAATTCACTGCTACTGCAACTGTTTGTAGCGATTCCCAAAGTGAAATATTGTACAAATATGTGAGAGAGTGAAATGAAAAAAACAATAAAAATCAATTCGAGCAATAAATTTTTAATTGGGCAGACATTTCAGCCTACGTTCAACAAATTCTTCTCTTGTTGGCTATAAAAAGAAATTGTCTGATGTCTCTGTTGATTTAGTGTCATGTGTTGGGTTTTTATGATTCGAAATTTTGTACATAAATTATTTTATATATTATTAATATGTTCAACTTTGACATAGCCCAAGACACTTAAAAATAAGAGTTGAAAAAAATATGAATTCTAAAATGCATTTGCAACTGGGTAGAGGTCTCTCGGAGAGAGATGCGGGCTGCAGCTTGTTAGCATAATTGAGAGACGAAGCGGGTTAAGCCCGCACTTAGCTGACAAATTGTCTGGGGGCTGCCTGCCTACCTGAACACAACTTGAATTTCAATTGAATTGCTGTCACTTGGTACTAGTTTGTGCTCAGACTGAAATTGAAATCCAATCCCATACAGTAAAAGATACGCATTCATCTATAAAGGAGCAAATGTCAATCAAAAATGCAGCTGTAGTGTTTTGCAGCTGTCAGTTAGCTGTGGTTAACAGAGCAAAAAAAAAGGAAAGATTGTAAGATAGACTCGAAAGTGGCTTATACCAAAGCCTTATAGGTTAGTACACTGGCGGTCAAAAGTAAGGGCACACGTTAAGAAAGTTGCGGTCAAAAAATTTGATGACGGCTGCAGGTCTTGAAAGCAGATGCAACAAGCAGTTGGTACTCGAAACAATTCCAAATGCTCATCTAACTCTCTCACTATCCAACACCCAGTAAGAGATGGCAAGGGCAGTTTGCTCAACTCTGACCATGAGCAACATCACCGATGGAAAGATCACTTCTCAGCAGTTCTGAACAGCATCATATTTTATCGCCTAATACCCGGATAAGAACAGATCCTCCCAGCCGCGGCTATAAAACAAATGCCTCTGGGTTGACGGTATAGCTGCGAAGCTATATATAGCGGATCCTTCGCTCGCGGCAGAAATACTTCGACTTGCCATCAAAGCAGTCTGGGAGCGAGAAGCTTTTCCTGGCGAATGGAAGGATGGAATTATTGTCAAACTTCCCAAGAAAGGTGATTTAAAGAAAGAAATTTGCGTTCTTTAGCGATAGAAAAGATCATTGCGTGAATTATACTCGATCGCCTAAAGGAACACATTCAAATAATCATAGGAGAGTTCCATGCAGGTTTCCGGAGCGGCTTTTCGTGTGCAGATCATATCAACACATTCAGATTAATTATCGAGCAGGCCCGAATACCATCTCTAACGAGGAGTTGCTCTAGAGAACAAATCAAATCTAAAAATTACGACCAAAATAATAAGAAAGTTGAAGTAGATCGTCCACACGTACCACCTGGAGGAGATCCACGGAAGCTGTAATGACATCTGTGGGGTTAAGCTGGAACGAACTAATACTTACTGGGTTACTTACAGGACACTACAGGCTAAAGAAACACGTGATCATAATGGGCATTGTAGATTCTAACATCTATAGGTTCCGTGAAATGAGAAATGAATCCTACCTATACATACTTGCGGAGTGTTTCGCCAGAAGAAGGGCATTCCTCTTCGGCGATTACAGAATATCAATGCAAGACGCAACTGGACTAGAACTATCCCAGATAATTAAATTTATCTCCATTCTTGGACTGACGTAAGAGCTCTAGAGCTAGTTGGGAGCACAATAGATCCTAAGAGTCGCAGTGCAATTTTCCCCTTGTAAATATTATTATTAAAATCAGAAATAAAAAAAAACATAAAATGGTCGGGGCCATCCGAAAAAAACTTTTTTTCGTCCAAAAAACTAAATAACATTTTGAAATTTTGGGCCCCAAAATTTATATTTTTCGGCAAAACCCCAACAAGTGGTTAAACTTGGGAATATGTTTCCTGGAAGCATATTTAATGTTTTTGTTGTCACTCAAAATTTGGTTAATCCGTCTCCTAGATACGGTGAGACCCATATGACCTTGTATTTCCAAGCAGGACATAGTTTTTGAACCGACAGACGAAAAATTTGCGTTTTACTACGGTCGTCTTCGTTGGAAGGTCGACTACTTCTCTTGATTTTTCCTTAGCTATCTGGATTTTTGATAAAGTTCGCATTCGTGTTTCTTTGATGGATCAGTCTAGAAGCGATTTGATTTATTTTCATGCCACTTTCTGGCATTTTTTTGCCCTCTACTGTTTCTGGAAGATGCCTGCATTCGTAGCATTTTAAACTATAAAGTCAAATTTAATAAAATAAATTTGCAAAATGTATTCAGTGTAATTTAATATATCTTCTCTTTCCTCGAAAAATTAAAAAAAAAATTCCACGCGCTTGCATTCCTCACAGTGAAGAACTAAAATGTCACTGTTTGCACATATACTTATTTCATAAGGCGAAGCTATAATGCCACACAAATTTTGGATTAAGGATAGTAGTCCTGGAAATAATATATTTGACATAAATTTAGTTTTAAGTTTTTTGGGTGATATATTGAATAAACTTAGCGACCGTTACGCTGATCGAATTAGGAACCATCCGAACTCGCTTGCATGTGCTCTGGCCGGTCATAGGCCGAGAAGACGCCTAAAACACCTTCATCCAAACGACCTCAGAAGGCGTGTCATGTCATAGAGTCTACTTGATTTTTTTTTTTTTTTTTTAAATATTGTACATATATAGAATAATCTAAATGATACCACACAAAAGGTTTCTTTAAGTGTATAGTGATTTACTTTTCATAAATATTGGATTATAACCCATAAAATCAAGGGTTGATTTCTATTAATAAATATTCGAAAACAAAAAAAAGTTTTTTGGAAGTCCTGAATGATCTGACCCTTCGAGATTTTTCTCGAGTTCAGCTTCTGAATTCACAGCCATATCGCAAGCTGTTTTTGTGGACCTAGATCCTTAAATAAAAAAGAAGAAGAATGCTTTGTTCTCAATTTAAAAATTCAGAATAATTGGACAATTATATACGAGTTAATAACAAATTTATTGATTAAAAAAATTATTTCAAAAATTTTAATTTTAATTAATTCCAAAACTATCATGTGTCCAATAACTTTTTACTCCCAGTGTATTATGCTATATTGTACTAACTGAAAGTGATGAAAGTTTATGCATTCGTGTGGGGCGCCTCACAATTTCTATTTAATTACAGTAGGCGGAAGTAAGGCGCTTATTTTAATGGCCCTAGGCCTCCTAAAAGGCGTCTGTAAAAGAATACATTTGGTAGTAAATATGGCCAAGCATAAAACTCTTAATGGTGGGGATGTGACTGAGTGTGTGTGGCCAAAGTGCAGACTAAAAATAGAATTACATGCACAGTTACTTACATTTGCGGTAATCCAAGAGTTACAGATACAAAAACAAAAACACAGTTACACGTGTCTGGCTACGTGAGAAGAAAAAAAAACTCTGGCAAAGCAATAACCATAAAAGCCACACAATTTTAGCCGTAAAGCACGACCAAAGATCTAGCATCCGAAAAATTCTAATAGAAAAAAATCAAGGGCTAAAATGAGAAAAAATGAACTAAGTGTAACCAAGAAATATAATGCCAAAGGCGCGTTCCAACTTCTTTTACAAGGCGTGCGTCTTGTTTTCGCTAGAGATTTGTGTTTTATGCTTTGACAGCTAAGGTTACGTTGTTAGTAGAAATAAAATTAATATTTTTTAAAGGTGGCGTTAGTGTTATGCGCGGTACTGTTAAAATGATGGGCGACAAATTTTGCGAGGGTTAAATTGAAAACAGGTGTATGGTAAATGAATAAAAGCCTTATTATATTTACTGAATAATATCCGTTTTTTATTTATTTTTTTTGGTTATAAAATAAAACTATTGAATTTCCCTAGCCTTTTTGATGGCATTGGGTGAACCACTACTTCTCTTAACTATGTAATTTTTTAATTTTTAATTTAATTTAAGAATTTGTTTTATTTGCCGAAAATAATATAAAAATATTTATTGAATCCGAGTTTCGATATATCTTTAAAATTTGAGAAAAAATTATATAGAAATATATAGAAGTTTGACTGGAATATTACATGTTAAGGAAAACAGTGGCAAGAATAAAAACCTTCATTATGATGGAAAAAAAAGTTTAAAAAGCTATAAATTAAACGAGTTCCTAATTGGAGGTTATAACTTTTTTATTGTAATTATGTGTATTTTTTAAATATGTGTAGAAATAATCCCCTTATGATATTAACGAAGAGAACTCAATAAAGCCATAAACGTGTGCGCACCTGAAAATAATAATAAACAAGGAGCCGAAAACTTTAAAAATAATAGAAAAAAATTTATAACTTCGGCAGTAAAAATTTGTATAAGTAAATAATACAGTTTTGGGGTTTGTAAAGTGTTAAGCTGGGTGGAAACAACATTTTTTCGCAGCTATTATTATTTTTTTCTTTGGTTATCGTTTCTTACCTAAAAGATGTTGAAACTAATAAAAATACTTTTTATACATATTTAAGTTCTGTCAAAAGCTTTGAATTTCCACTAAAAAAGGGAACTTTTAGCAAATCGGTAGAAAAGTATATAAAATATCTAATTTGTAAGTTCTTTAAAATTTTTCGGGAATATCAACCACAGTTTCCTCAACAGATTGTTATTGATCCAAGAGCTGTAGAGCTGGGCTCGATCTTAAATTTTCGAGAATCGATCTTCTCGGCCGATTGTCAATATAAAATCGATTCAATCGATTAATCGTTCTAAAGCGACAGGTGCTAGCGAGTTAATTCTATAGATAATCACAGAAATGGAAATCTATGTACAAAAAAGATTATTTAAACAGTATTCACTTACATTTATTTCCATAATTCTCAGTAACGAAAACTAAAATTCAAAACTGAATAAAAGAAAACGAAAAATTAATAACTCGATTGATTAAAAACTTTAAAATTAAAAGAAATCATAAAATATAAGTAACAATTCATTTGGTTCAAAACTTAATAAAAGAAATTATAAACATTTTTTCATGACTGTAAGTTCTTAGCTAAACATTGCAAGTATCAATCTATTTTATTCCTCCTATCAGGTCACCAACTACCAATCTAAATAAATTGAAATAAATTAAAATATATAACTTTCTTGAAGAGCATATAATTTTAAATTAAAAAATTCACACTATGTATTATTGTTCAATTATCGCAAAGTTGCATGACTCAAAAAGAACGATTCTTAAAAAACAAAAATCGATTTTATTGCAAAAAAAAAGAATAGATTTAAAATCGAATCGATGTCCAGCTCTAATAGATAGATAGAATGAACTTTTATTTTCGGAATAATTTTTTTTAAGTGATCAAAACTGATTTAAATAAAATCTTTTAAAATATGCGACTTTTTGGAATTTTTAGCTTTCCCTCCAGTAGCTTCTCCTGAAATCATTAATTTATAAGTTCTTTGAAATTTTTCGGGAATGCCAACCCCAGTTTTTGCCACAGATTGTGAATGCTTGCAATATTCTGATTGATATCAGATAGCTGGATAGGTGTAACTAACTAATTTTTTTTGTGACCAAGTCAGATTTAACAAAAAAAATTTATTAAAACATGAGACTTTTTGGAATGCTTAGTTTTCACGACGATAGCTGTTACAATACCAACCCATACCATAACAATCTCGTATTGTAATGTTTAATAGACCTTCCGTAGAGACCTTAAAAAAAAGAGTGACCCTGCCTAAATTTCTTAGCTAGTAGCTTCCCTTAGATACTCATCTTGAAAATTAGTTTTGCTCAAAAATTCAAAAACTTACCCTAACACAAATCGTATTAACTGATTATACAATATTATACCATAAAAAGTCAACTTGTATGATATTTTTCTGTATGTTATGCAAAGCAAATTAAATCGTCTGGAAGAAGGACTTTTGTAAAATTAAAATTATTTGAGCCATTGAGCGCTGCTTAAACTTTAATAAAGTCATGTTCGTGCTTCGGTACACAATCCGCCGGCATACTAAAAAGCAGACCTTATTTTTGCAGCTTGTAATAAACATGACCAACTCGAGGCGAGGCGAGGCTTGGTCGAGGCACACACAATAACAACAATAACACACAGTTCAAGGAAGTTAATTTTGTGCCTGTTTGGGTAGGTGGAAACGGGCCGCCCGCCGCCGCCGCCACTCTCATTGCCAAGCCACAAAGTCAAAGCGTATTTAAACGTCCGTCCAGGCTGCCGCTTTGGTCCTATGACCGGGCTTTGCCCATTGCACAGTGGCGCACACGCTTCAAATAACTTGGTAAACTTTTGTTGTAATCCAAAGAAACAACAACAACAAAAGCAAAATGCAACAACAAAGCTGTAAATTGCAGGCATATTTATGAAAGTATGTAAAGTGCATATAAATATGCACCCGGACCGAACTCCGAGCGAACCCCGAGCTCTAAAGTGTCTGGGAGGGAGTTCATGCACGGTCACTGCACAAATGCATCCACCAAAAGATACTACGCCGTACTGAGTACTACAAACATTTTAAATTGATTGCAAGTGCAGCCAAAAAATACTCCGAGCCTAAAACGTGAAAATTAAATGTTTAATTCATTATGTCATTTGCACAGCTGAATAAATCTTGAAAATTAAGGCAAAAGCATGACTCAAATAGGAGTCAGGTCTACTTGCCACCCACCACCAGCACCCAGTTGAGATCCGTGGTACTTTGCCTGTCAACAGCGCAGCCATGTTGCCAAGTTCTCTCTGGGCTTGGTTGCCTTGATGACTAATTAAAGCAGTGCAAATAACTAATTTTTTATAGCAGACAATCAGGCGCATTGCCAGGGCGAGTCTCGGATGGATTGGCGACAACTCAACGAGGCATTTAGTTGGCTCTTGGTTTGAGTGCCTGTGCACAGGCTCGAGTTGAGGTAAATAGGCATGGACTACGGCTGTGCTGTACTATGCTGCAGGCGTGCCGCTGGGCTTATAAGCATTCGATTTTTTTTGATACACTTGCCGAGGGTATTTTAATTTTAAAGCAATGTTTGGATCTTCAATTTATTAAAAATTTTCTATCATAATTGAAGATCCGCTTGAGAGACAGGAATGAATGTGATGCCATTTTGTAAATGGCAAATTGAACAGAGCAGAAGAAAATGCAGAGGGATATTATTAACAGAGGCAGCTGTATATAGCCAAATAGCAAAGGGACATTATAAGCAAAAGCAGCTGTACAGAATAACAGGGAATCGCAGAGGGCAATTTTATACAGAGCCTGCAATAAATAACAGTGATATTTTTTGCAGACAGACTACAGAACATTAACAGCAGGAGATCAACTCAGAAAAAATGCGCTGTTAGGCAGCGTTAACAGGCGCTGAATATGATCCAACAAAAAGAAGGTCACGCAAAGCGCAGTTCAGTTATTCGTGTCTCTCTCAAAAGAGGGCGGGCTCACTTTTGGTATAGTAGCTACATGAAAAAGTGGACCAATTTGGATCAAACTTCAACCAAACGATAAGACTTCATTTAATTAAAATCACATAAATTTAGTTGCGATATTCACAAAAACAAATTGGGCTTTCTTAGAAAAACAGTTTTCAAAGTCATCATTTTACTTACTTTTTGCTTATGCCTGCGTCTGTTCTGTAAATTAACATTTCTATATTAGCTCATTACAGCATGCTGCAGCCACACAATTTTGTTCGGCAATAGTTATTGTTAGGAAAACTTTTTTGTTTTTGAAAATATCGCGACCAAATTTATGTGATTTTAATTTAGTCTTTAAAACTATGTAAAGTTTGATCAAAATTAGTCCCCTATGTCACTTTGCTAACATACAAAATATGAACCCGAACCGATTGATTGCGGCACCTTGAAAAATTATTTGCATCATGTGACATAAAATTATCAATGTGGCCATCCAAGTGATTTACTTGTATGCTAATTTTTGCATCAGCTTATGTACGCTGTGTACGTGCTGATAATTTCATGGCGTGTAATGTGACATATCAGCGCTCTGTGTACGCGCAGCCTTAGAAGCAGTAAAGCGAATTAATTTTGTTCAGTTGCTTAAGAACATGTTTTTCATATTTTCCACTTATGTTAACAATTAGCTTCAGTTATTAATAGCAGTCGAATATTATAAAAAGAATCAGCTGCAAGAAACTAAATTGCACAGAGCAGAGGGCAATTTTTAGCAGACAGACTAGAGAACATTAACAGCAGCAGATTAAATGAGAAAAATGGCGCTGTTAGAAGCAGTAGAGCAGATTGATTTTGTTCAGCAGCTTAGAAAAAAGAAAAACAGCCCAACTAAGATGGCCTAAATTGCAATGGAATATTTATTATAAAACGAATCAGCTGGATAAATTACAGGAGAGACATTACTATAAAAGAAGCTGTACAGAATAACAGAAGTTGCCAAACAGCAGAGAGAAATTTTTAGCCAGAGGCATATTTTTAGCAGCAGCAATGTTATTAACAGAAGGCGATCGACTGAGCAAAAGCAGTAGCAAATAAAAGAGTAACAGTGGGATATTTTTAACAGAAGTTCTATTAACAAAGCGGAGACAAAATAATTTACATGACTTGTAAGCTGTTATTAACATATAGCAATGATCTGTTAAATACAGTGTCTGCTGTAATTGCTAATCGAAGCTTAAATCCTGAAGGTGCCTCAAAATTTAAATGGTCGAAAAAGGATTTTAAAGAGGAAAGAATTACGTGAATTCAAAAATTACCATCGCGTTTTAACATAATAAAATTGATTATTGATATTTATCACATCAATAATATTAATACAAAGAAACAAATCGCTCATTTACAAGAAGAGTGTAATGACTCAAGAAACTTATTTTTTGAGCTAAAAATTCAGATTTATTCGTTATGAAAGACTGTGCATTATGTAAAAATTGCATATTGATATCAAAAATACTTTCCTTGTGAAAAGAGAATCGATAATGTATTTCAACGATTTTTGTATGAAATTGTGAGGTCGATGAAAACTTTAAATTCGTTTTCTGCAAAAAACCTCTTTTTGAGTTATGACGTTCTGCTTGTAAGTGAGCGATATGTATTAATAAATATTTTATCAAAACACATGAAATTGTTATTCAAGTTCAGTATTTACATTATTTAAAATATCTTATTTTGAAATTGATCGATTGCACTAGTTTAGAAATTTCAGGGTCACCAAACCTTCGTATAGAATTGTTTTTTAGGGTAATTTTTGATCGAGAAACTCGAAAAAAAAAAAAAATCTTTTTAGAGACTTTTTCGAAAAGTATGTTTTTGGGCACTTGTTTCGTTAATATCCCGTGCAAATAATTATTTACATGGTTCCATAGCATCTACAGTTCTTACCCGATTTCGAAGATCTTTAACTAGAAATGTTCGTAATAGATTTTTGCCTCAGTTTAAAGCTTAACATTATTAAAAAAAAAAATAAAAGAATTCTCCCTCAGTTTAAAGCTTAACATTAAGGTAAACAAATTTTTTCGTTAATAAACACCAAGCTATAAGTTTGTACTTTTGAAAAATGGTCAAAAATTACACTTTTTTTAGACTTTGGTTGCTTGTAACTTCCATATTTTTTAGTTTATCTGTACATATTATGTATTACTGTAAAGATTAATACCCATCGATCTAATCATCTTTTATATCAATACAAAATGTTACGAGATACGATATGTTACGGTGCTTATGAAAAAAAGGGTTGCCATTTTCGTGTTTCTCGACCCCCAATTTTGGCAGGTTCACTCGTTGACCTTTATATTTGTAACCTACTGTTATGTAAAGGCCTGAAAAAAGAAACCTTAAATTTTTTAAAGTTTTTACGAGAGTTGAAATCAGGTCTCACATAATTTTTAAACAATGCACTATTTTTCAAATTTTATTGAATGATTATCACATTTTTCATAATTTTATGGTTTGGTCAACAAAGGAAGCTATTTTTCTCTCGACGTTTTAACAGAAGCTAAACAAACAAATTTGAAACATAAAGCAATAATCTGTTTAAAACAGCAGTAAAATGTTATTAGCTATGTTATTAACAGAAAAAAATCTTTTCAAAATCAGTAAATTGAAGAATTACAGTGGGATATTTTTAACAGAAGCTATTTAAACAAACCGGAAACTTGTAGCAATGATATGTTAAATAGAGCAGGTAAATTTTATTAGTTCTCTGTTAAATAGAGCAGTTAAATGTTATTAGCAATGTTATTAACAGAGAAGAATACGCTAAGAAATATAAAATTTAAGAATAACAGTGGACCTTTATAACAGAGTCTAACAAACAAAACATATAACATAGCAATGATCTGTTTAATACAGCTGTTAAATGTGTTGAGTTCATGGATGTTCCAATCGGTTTCACCTTGTCTGGGCCCGGGAGATTTGTCTTAGACGTCAGACCCGGAGTTGCGCAGTATATGAAGTTAATAAATATATATTCCAATATAATTTTTTGATAAATTCTAAAATTCCTTAAATGTACAATATTATTCCCCAAACGTATATTCCCAGAAATTTCTCTAGATTTACAGTGTATTCAAATCAGCTTGCACTCAAGTAATCCGTACTTCCTCAATTTTTCTCATTGCTCTGGTTGTATTGCATTCTGTTGGCCTTTGAGGTATGTCGCTGTTCATTGAAAATCTGAAGTCGAGCCAAAGTTGAAATGCAAATATTTGCATGCCCCGAGGGAGCTCTGGGTGGTTATGCTTGTGCTTATTGGCATGCCGGGCTCGGGCTCTGAGCCAGGTCAGGTCAACCAGCTGCTCTTTGAGTTGCTTCAATTATTCAGACATGTTTACAAGTTGACAGATTGCAGCAACATCAGTTGACTGTCAAGTGGACACGTGTGTGCCTCCCCCCAACTGGCTGCCGTGGGAGTTGGCTTACCTAAGTGGGGGTGACTTTAGCCTTTGCCTTATCAAACAATTTTTCACGTGGTTTTCAATGAATTTTTTTCTCTTCTCTTTGCAGCACTCTCGTTTACACATGAGCCACAGGATGCTGTTGTGCCCGAGGGTCACTCCGTGCTGCTGCAGTGTGCAGGTAATGCACAGACAACCAAGGCCGCTAAGGGCATACCGGCTAGCATACGTTGGCGTGGTCCAGATGGTCAGGATCTGGGCATTGTGGGTGACACATTTCGTACGCAGCTTAAGAATGGTTCGCTTTACATCAGCTCTGTGGAGGAGAATCGTGGCCTGACCGGCGCCTATCAATGTCTGCTTAGTGTGCAGGGTGTGGGCACTATAGTCAGCCGCGCCGCATTGGTGGCCATAGCACGTCAACCCGATCTCAATCAGGATTTTATAGAAACCTATTTGCTGCTGGGACAAACAGCATACTTTCGCTGCATGATTGGTGAAACGGGCCAGCCGGGTATTAAGCACGTCGTGCAATGGTATAAGGATGACATGTTGTTGCCGCTGGACAAGCTGCGCATGGTGGTGCTGCCAAATGGTGCTTTGGAAATCGATGAAGTAAGCGCGCAGGATCGTGGTGTCTATCAGTGTAATGTAACCTCAAGCAGCATATCGCGGCTGAGCAGTAAAACCAATCTGAACATAAAGAAAGCGGCAGAGGGCGGTGTTGAGAGCCCAGTGGCGCCTTCATTTTTGGTTGGCCCCTCACCCAAAACGGTCAAGGAGGGCGATACGGTTACGCTAGATTGTGTGGCCAATGGCGTGCCCAAGCCACAAATAAAATGGCTGCGCAATGGCGAGGAACTAGATCTTAATGATTTGGATTCACGTTTCTCCATCGTAGGCACCGGCTCGCTGCAAATCTCCAGCGCTGAGGACATAGACTCTGGCAACTATCAGTGTCGTGCCAGCAATACGGTAGACTCGCTGGATGCACAGGCCACGGTGCAGGTGCATGTACCACCCAAGTTCATACAGAGTCCCAAGGACAAGACAGCACATGAGAAAGAGGAGCTGGAATTGGAGTGCGCCATACGTGGCAAACCCAAACCCACTATTAAGTGGCTTAAGAATGGCGATGCCATTACGCCCAACGATTATATGCAGCTGGTAGCAGGTCACAATCTGCGTATACTGGGTCTGCTGCAATCCGATGCGGGCATGTTCCAGTGCGTGGGTACCAATCCGGCGGGCAGCGTGCAAGCGGCAGCACGCTTACGTATCGTAGCACCAGGAGGTGAGTATCCGTGTGTAGTTTTGATGACGTAAAAGTATTAGTATTAAATGTTTTTGCCAGTCCAAAGTGCTTTAACTAATTGGTGCCTAGATGTAGGCCATAATATACATATAATGACCTAACAAAATTTTGTGCCAAATCCCATAAACCCAATCCTGTGTATAATCTTCCAATTGCTTTTGTAAATTACATTTTGTATATGTGTGTGTATAAATATTTTGTGTTTAATACAGTCGAACCTTGTTGTGTGTACTTCGTCCTAGTGTAAGATCTGTAGTGTGCTCCAAAGTTTCTTTGGGGTGTCGGGTTAGACGTTTTGGAAAACCTATTTTTCGATTCGGCTCATTTGAGTAAGCAACGATGTATAATATAGATTACTTTAGACTAATCCCAGGAGCTCTCCGTACCTTCCTTACAGGGAGAGCTGTTTCCGGTTTGCATCCCAAGGCTTACGTAGAATTGTATAATATAGATTACTTCAGACTCATCCCAGATGCTTTCGGTAACTTCCTGCATTCCAATAACCCAGGAGCTACCTTCCTTACAGAGATAGCTGTTTCCGATTTGCATTTCAAGACTTACGTGGTATAATTTTTGGGAATTGCCGCGTCAGGGCCCAAACGCAACATTCAAAAATTTCGCACGCAATGACAAAACTTCATATTTTTAAAAAAATTCCACTATTTGTACCTTTTTTTAAAACCTTATTTTATATTCATATTTTAAAACCCCATTATTTATGTTCCTATTTAAAAATCCCACTAAAAAAGTATATATTTTATAAATTCCACTACTTTGAGAAGTTTAACCCCTTTCAAAAAAGTTTCATTTCAAAAGGTTTTCATATATTTCCCATTATTTTTATATGAAGCTTTGTCATTCCCACTATTTTTTAAATGACATTTTGTCATTCCGTTTAAAGTGAAAAGCTTAACCCCTTCAAAAAAGTTTATTTCGAAAGGATTTCATATATTTCCCACTATTTTTATATGCATTTTTGTCATTCCCACTATTTTTTATATGATGTTTTGTCATTCCGTGGAGAGTGAAAAGCTTGACCCCTTAAAAAAGTTTCTTTAATTCGAAAGGATTTCATATAATATATTTCCCACTATTTCTTATATGACGTTTTGTCATTCCGTGGAGAGTGAAAAGCTTAACCACTTCAAAAAAGTTTGTTCCTTTCGAAAGGATTTCATCTATTAAGCATAACCCTTTCAAAAAAGTTTCTTCCTTTCGAAAGGTCTTTAATCTTTTTCCCACTATTTTTATATGAAGTTCTGTCATTCCTTGGAAAGTGAAAAGCTTAACACCTTCAAAAAAGTTTTTTCCTTTCGAAAGGTCTTCATCTGTTTCCCACTATTTTTAAATGAAGTTTGTCATTCTTTGGAAAGTGGGAAGCTTAACCCTTTCAAAAAAGTTTCTTCCTTTCGAAAGGTCTTCATCTTTTTTCCACTATATGAAGTTTTGTCATTCCGTTGAAAGTGGGAAGCTTAGCCCCTTTTCAAAAAACTTTCTTTATTTCGAAAGCTTTTCGACTATTTCTTTTTAATACAAAAATCAATCGTAAAAGACACTCGTTTTCCAATATTTACTTTTTTCTGAGGGATTCTTTTGGAAAAAACGCTCAAGCGTGGTCAGACTGTATATTTTGTATATATATATATTATATTTTGTGTATATAATTGTGCTTTTAATTCTTAAATCTAAATACAACTTAAATATATGTTTTATATAGTTTAGTTTATAATTATTTTAATTTATTTATTTACTGAATTACTTATGCTTTTGTTTTCTTTCCCATAATTTTTCTTGCCTCATTTCCTTTTTCCAAAAAAAAACCCATTTCCCCAACCCGAAAGTCAAAATCAAACAACGTAAATCCCAAGGCCAAGCCATCAAATCCCTACAAACCTCGGACATGCCCCAGAAACGACGTAAGCAACACAACAACTCTGGCGAGCTGCGCACCAAAGCCGGTGGCAGCCTGGACGATAACGAAACTCCGACTCGTCTGCTCTCCAAGAGCATACTAGACAGTTTGCACTCACGTAAACTAGCCAGACCCGAACAACCACTGAACGATCGTAACTTTGAAGAAATCCAAGTAGCTGATGATACTCTCACAAAGACACACGCTAAAGAAGTTAAGCTTAATGCAGACTTGAACTCAGACGATGACGTAGACAATGACAATGACGATGACAACGACGACGACGACTATGAGTATGGAAATTCTAAACAGGAGCTCATAGCAGCCTATAAGCATGGCGACGATCCGAAAAAGTTACTTGCCAACTGGCAGAGTAAAAACAAGAAACCGACCAATTCACAACAACAACAATTGCCATCCTCCAATCTTGCTTTCTCAGGTTTAGCTGAGGGCGAAGACGTCAACGGAGCAGCCGCTAAAGCTGAGGGTGAGGCAAATAGCGGCCAGCAGGTGCTAGGCAGTGGACTTATTGCACGTCTGCCAGGACCACCGCGTGAGCTGGTGGCACAAATAGTTAAGCCGCGTTTTGTAACGCTCAGCTGGGTGGAGCCGCTGCAAAATCCCGTAGAGGTGGTTTCCTACACGGTCTACTACAAGATGAACAACAGCGAGCGGTAAGTGGCGGGGATAATTTGCCTTACAGACTAAACGGAAATTTGCAACGACAAGTACGTCAATGTCCTGGGCCAGCTTCCGGCCAAATTGATTTGTGTCTGCGCCTTATCCTTTGCTGTGCTCAAAAAACAAGCGCCGTAAAATTGAAATTTGGGGCGCGCTCGTGCATAACGAATAAAATGAGAAGGAGCAGCTTGCTCCGTCAAGCACAAAATGGCGCCTTGAAAGTGACGCAGGACATTGACTCCGTACCAACAAAAAATATGTAGCTACAACTCCTATGTTTTGATTTACAGTGAACAAAAAATAGTGACCAAGTCACATGATGATCAACAAGTTAATATACAATCCTTGCTGCCTGGACGCACCTATCAATTTCGCGTGGTGGCCAATACCAACTTTGGCGTGGGCGATTCCTCGCCGCCGCTGGAGGTAGCCACGCAGCCGGAGGTGAATATTGCCGGACCACCGCGTAACTTTGAGGGTTATGCGCGTAATCATAAGGAGATTTATGTGCGCTGGGATCAGCCCACGGTGACCAACGGCGAGATACTCAAATATCGCGTTTACTACTCGGAGGTTAGTCAAGCTCCCAAAATAAGCTATATACCAATTACTAATTGCTTTAATCTTTTATAGAATGACAGCGGTGCGGACTTGTATCATGATAGCACCACCTTGGATGCCGTGCTGACCGAACTACGTCCTTACACCGACTATTTGATCAGCGTGGTGCCCTTTAATCGCAATGGCATGGGTGATCCCTCCGCTGAAATCAAGGTGAAAACCTTTAGCTCCACGCCTTCAGAGCCACCTAACAATGTGACCTTGGAAGTGACCAGTTCCAATGTAAGTAGCTGCTTTTAAAATACCAAAAATCGATTCTCATTTATGTTTTACCCCTACAGTCCATTACCGTGCACTGGGAGCCCCCCGCCGAAGAGGATCGCAATGGTCAAATCACAGGCTATAAACTACGCTATCGCAAGTTCAAGGATGCGCCGCAGGTGAAGAGCACACCGGCTAATATACGCTATTTTGAGCTCAACGGTCTGGATCGCAATGCGGAGTATCAGGTCAAAATTGCAGCCATGACTGTCAATGGCTCGGGACCGTTTACGGAATGGTATCGTGTAAATACGCTGGAAAACGATTTGGATGAAGAACAAGTACCAGGCAAACCGATTTGGATAAGCATACACCCAGGCGCAGACAATATTGGACTACACTGGGGTCCACCACAATACCCAGCTGATATTAAGATACGCAACTATGTGCTGGGCTGGGGTCGTGGCATACCCGATGAAAATACCATTGAGCTAAAGGAAACGGTGCGTTATCATGAGCTTAAGAATTTGGAGCCCAACACGGAATATGTTGTCTCGTTGCGTGCGCATAATGTCAAAGGCGATGGACAGCCCATATATGATAATATTAAGACGCGCGATGAGGAGCCGCTGGATGTGCCAGTGCCGCTGGAAGTGCCTGTGGGTCTGCGTGCCATAACCATGTCTAGTTCGTCCATAGTGGTTTACTGGATTGATACCATGCTGAACAAGAATCAGGTTATTACGGACAATCGTCACTATACGGTCAGCTATGGCATAACCGGCTCGAGTCGCTATCGTTATCACAACACCACCAATCTTAATTGCATGATCAATGATCTAAGACCCAATACACAGTATGAGTTTGCTGTCAAGGTGGTCAAGGGACGCCGTGAGTCGGCTTGGTCTATGTCTGTACTAAATAGCACCTATCAAAATGTGCCTGTAACGCCACCACGTGAGCTTACTGTACGCGTGGATGAGCAGAATCCACACAATGTCATTATACAGTGGACAGCGCCTAAGCACACAGTGGGTCAAATAACTGGTTACAATATTTACTACACAACAGATACGACAAAGCGTGACCGCGATTGGTATCTTGAATCATTCTCCGGCGATGAGACCATGCTAATGCTGCCCAATCTGAAACCCTATACGACGTATTATTTCAAGGTGCAGGCACGCACCAGCAAGGGCAACAACAATGCGCCCTTCTCCGCACTGGTGGCCTATACCACAAGTGCTGCAGTTATTATGCAGGAAGCCGATACAATAGCTAAGGGCATAGACAATGAGAAACTGCTGTACATAATTATAGGCGCCACGGCAACCGTGCTGCTGGTGGTGCTTATTGTCATATTGCTGTTGTGTCGACGCAAGCCACAATCCTCACCAGAACATACCAAAAAGAGGTAAATTTTGAGTAATTTAGATGGCTATGCGCTTGTGCTTAATTTATTAGAACTCCTTGCAGCTATCAAAAGAACAATCTGGGCGTGCCCAAACCGCCAGATCTTTGGATACATCATGATCAAATGGAGCTGAAGAATATAGACAAAGGCTTGCATCAAGCGACGCCTGTATGTAGTGATGGCGCCTCCAGCAGTGGCGCACTGACGCTGCCACGCTCCGTGGTGCATAGTGAGTATGAAGTGGATGCAACGGTGCCGGCGCATCTGACCAATTCGCTGGACAAGCGCGCCTACGTGCCGGGCTATATGAGTAAGTGGAACTGAGTGGACAGCAAAGTGACCCCTAACCTAATCCGAACCCTATTTTGCAGCTACATCAATGAACTCAACCATGGAGCGACCACAATATCCACGCACTCAATACAATCATCAAAATCGCTCCCACATGACCATGGATACGGGATTGTCACAACAGAGTCTAACACAGCCGCAGAATAACTCGTTGGCCCAAACACCCGAACATCCCTATGGCGGTTATGATGCCAATTTCTGGTAAGCATAGGAACCAACTAGGGGATAGTCTTTGATTTATCTTTCAAAACGTTTTTAAAGCTACAAAATTACGAATTCTTCGTAAAATTTCAATAAAAATTTTAACTATTCAGGCTAGAGGCATAAAAAACTAAATTTAGGAGTAGACAAAAATTTACAATGTCATCCCGAACACGTTGGGGACGCATCGATCCGAGTTTGTGCGTTGAGTTAGCCATAAGACCTTCAAGTAAAGCCATCACATTGGATAGTAAGACGCTGCCACGTAATGTGGAAACTCAGCTAAAGCTAATGGCTTCAACGTCTCCATTTCAAAACTTTGTAAACAAATTTCGTCTGGATGACTTGCTGACCAATCAGTTGTGCAATGGTGTCTACAGTATGCGCACATCGGCTTCTGTCATAGAGGTGGCTTCGTATACTTGGAATATTATGACTTTGGCTGATCGTCAGCCGTATATAAACCTGGCGCATAAAGCGGAGCGTATACAAAATGCTCGTCAGCGAAAGTATCTTTTGTACATGAATTCCGTAGCGTAAACTTTGTTTCAATAAATGTCTTGAAAATTTCGAAAGTGTCGATTTATTAGGGATAGCTGCAGCAAGCTTGAAAGGATGCCGTAATGGATAGAAACTTTATCTTATCATAATCATAATCAACTTCTTGAATTCTAGCAATGCGGGCTACACGGGCGGCTCGGTAGGCGGCAATGGCGCCGTCAACAATGGCTGTGTCTCCACCATAGAGAGCGCCAAGCGTGGTCATCCATTAAAAAGTTTTAGCGTGCCGGGTCCACCACCAACAGGTGCAGCAACGCCCATTAATAAGCACAGTAAGTAAAGCACATTTAATCCAATATTGTTCAAGTAACTAAAGTTGGAACTCTTTTTTTACAGCTCCTGCCGTTACAATACGTCCACAGAATCAATCGCCATATAAGAAACCTTCATTCTCAGCCGCAACGCCAAATCGCTTGCAAGGCGGCAGCTCTGTTGCGCATTCCACCGATGAGATACAAAGACTGGCGCCCAGCACTTCCACCGAGGAGCTAAATCAAGAGATGGCCAATCTCGAGGGTCTAATGAAGGACTTGAGCGCAATTACAGCGAACGAATTCGAATGTTAACACTTAAGTTAAAGACAATTTTATGTAGCAAAAAGTATTAGGGCTGACTAGGACAGGGTTGCCATGAGCGAAGATGGCATCATCATCTGTCTGTTCCTTTAACTCCTTCAGGAGCATAAGGTCTCATAGTTTGATGAAAAGTTTGTGGGAGAAATTGCAAAACAATTTATGTGAAAATTTATGCTCTTAAATAAGTGCTTAGTTGTACTAACTTGTTTGTATAAAAGCAGATAATATGAAAATCCTGACAAAAAAAAGATTTTAGATGCATTGTTTTTCCTAATACCAATCCAAATTATGTATTGATAATGCCCAGAAATCCCTGGTAGGTAGTCGGCTAAAATATTTCAAGTTATTTGTTCTTGTTTTTCTTTTTAATTTTGTTTTTAGTAGAAGCCTGTGCATTTTGAATTCGTATCGCACTAAATGTGGCCATTTTGTATTTGTATATGATTAATAGTATTTGATAAAGTTTAGTACTATCTGTCTATGTTTAGTTTTAGTTAAAAGTATTGTAAATATGAAC
The DNA here is from genome assembly GCA_037043745.1 of Chymomyza amoena. Taxonomy (NCBI): domain Eukaryota; kingdom Metazoa; phylum Arthropoda; class Insecta; order Diptera; family Drosophilidae; genus Chymomyza; species Chymomyza amoena. Next base: position 16,493 of record JBAMAX010002247.1, on the reverse strand, counting down.
GACGCCATATACATACATAATGTATAAATTAACTTAAGTATATGTAATTTTTAAACAAACGAAAAATGTAAAAACAAAAATTAGCATTGATTGTGTGCAGCTCTATCTAGTTATCACTCTGACATTGTCATTTATATAAACTATTTATTGCATTTTATATACACAAAACATACATACATACATTTATAAATACATAAAGCTTCAAACTTGATGCGTTTCACTTGAACTTAATTGTAAGCTGCTTGTCATGGCAAAAGCATGCAGCATATACCATTTATACGATAGTTTTTATAAACCATACTATAACTATAATATCTAGACAACTCTAAACTAAGCTCATAAGTCTCAACATATTAGTAAATCATTGCAAAATAAAATCTTACTTATAGTATATATATATGCTACTTTACTTAAGAATCAAAATCATGTACTAGTAATCAATTCAAAGTTTCAGTTTTTATGCATTTTTAATACGAAACGTGCCATTTTTTATTTTGTTACTTTATAATTCTAAACTAAGCTATCGTAAAAAGTCAAAAAATTAAAACTAGACTGTATTCTAAGCCAGTTAAGCATTTACATACTGTAACTGAAATAGCATCATGTCTGTTATGCATTTTAAAACCGATAACACTTTATCGATATCGATTCTACTGACATGCATTTCTTTGCTAAGCCACTTTTTATGCATTTTGATGTGTTCAAAATTTGTTAACTCTAAGAGTTGCTTATGTAAAAACTGACTAATCATCCCTTTCAAAAATTTGTACTTGCATGAATATTAATCGATTTATTTATAACTCCAGTTTTTAACTCTGAGCACAAGTTCTGTACGCAATTTAACTGATTTAGTTATAAGTATTTAAAGTCTAAATTATATAAAATTGCAATGCACAGTAATCTCATTGAAGTCAACTAAAAAAATCAAAAACTAAATCCGAATTGGCTTAAATGCATCTATTTTCAATTTGTAGCATTTCGATGGATCTTTTAATTTTGCATAAATCTGTAATTAAGCGAAAATTTATAAAAATATATGAACAATTTTTGTGAAAAACTTAAAGAATGTTTTCAATTTTGAGATAAGATTTTTAGATTTTAGGCAGCTACGTTGAACTCCGTTTAAAAGCTACACATAAAAACTTTGCCTAAATTAAAATATATGAGATCAATTCTTAAGTCGCAGTGTGGATGTCCGAATTTTTTACTTTTTTGGAAGTATTTTACTCAAAAGCTTTAAAAATAACTTCCTACCTTTGTGTATATTTTGTAGAAATCCTTTCAAGACTTGGAAAAGTATAGACGCTAGATTTTGTGAAAGAGTTGTATTAATCAAGGGATTTAAAAAAATTTTGTTTCAAACGATCCCCACAATTCTGCTACCAAGAGATGAGATGACCACGATCAAAGAAAGATTCAAAAAGAACTTTAGGACTATTACTAGTAGCAAAAGCAAATGGACCACTTAAGAGGAGATCGTTCTATAAGAAGAAGCACCATGGTGTGGTATACGAACGCGTCTTTCACAAAAGAAGGCGCCGGCTTGTGAGATGTGGGGCCAAGAACGCGGCTGTCAGAATCACTGGGAAAGCAAAGCCGCATTTATGTGTGGACATGAACCTATCTAGAAAGTATAAAAGCCGAGAAATCGATAAAACTAAATACAAAATTGGTTCAGGAAACTAGAGCCAACTAAATCATTCTGCATTAATAAGAAATGGGAGGGTAGGGGATGATTTTAGGGGATCTAGCAATGGACATGCCTATGCTTCTGCAGCCAAGGGATGAAATGCTAGTTGAGTACATGTTCAATCAAAACTTTGATACCAAACTCAGCACAAAAGAGGCTTGGACATCTCTACCGGCAGTTCACCCAATGAAACGAGATATACTAAAGTGGTACACAGACACATCACTTAATGATCAAGGATGGGGCCTGGGGGTAGTAGGACTCAGGACCAAAAATTAAGAACCTCTAGGCAGACACACCAGTATTTTTCAAAGCTAAAGTCGGTGATATTGGAAGATGTGCAGAATTCAATCTGCAAAAGAGCTACCATGACAAGGATATTTCCATCATGTCTGATTGTCACGCAGCAATAAAGGCATTAAGCAAAGCCAAGATCACTCAAGGCTGGTCAAAGAAATGAGAACGTCACTGGATTAAGTAGGATCCAGGAATAAGCTCACAATTCGATGGGGTCCAGGAAATAACAACATTCCTGGAAATGAGATGGCAGATAAATATGCAAAGACCGGTGCAGCAACACAGCTAATCGGTCCTGAGTCACACTGTGGGATTGGTAACCACGTGGCATGGGTTCTACTGAGAATAGAGGAGAATAACAAACGACTGCTTCACTAGGCACACAGACCAGGACTTAAACAGCCAAACACGCGGCTGCCTCTCCAAATACAACCGTAAGAGGTTAAAAGTCATGGTTACTCACGGGAAGAACACCGTGAAAATCCTGACAGGCCTTCTGACGGGACATTGTTAGCTCCGCAGCCACTTAAACCAAATTGGCATAGTGGACTATGTCACTTTTGTAAGTATTGAGAAAGAAACTTCTTCGCATATATTCATATTTATGTATGGCACTCGCTCTGGTAAAAGAATGCAATCCTCCTGGGCATTCTATGTTCATCCGCACCGTCTGAGATCGTTGTTACTCATAAGCTTCCAACACAAAAGTACTGCATTATACATGCAGGCCATAGGACTTTTGAGAGAGCTCATGAGCCATAAAGGAGGTACAACAGATCTACTTGGATCGCAGTTCATTTCTACACCTAATAATAATATAAATCATGCTGCGCAATGGCATAACCTTTCCCTTAGATTCATCCCAGGACCTAACAACATGGCTATGAACGAAGTAGCCGATAAACTGGCAAGACGTGATGCTGCGAAACTATTAATAGGACCTGAACCCTTTTGTGGTATTGGCAGATGCACCACTAAACAGCTACTACGAGAAGATGAGAGATTCTGACGACACTTGGACTAGATTAAGACAGCTCTCTTCTCGGCTCTATAATCTGAATAGGTTTAAGAAAATCTACCACTTGTGCAAAAAGTATCCCTTAAGACGCTTACTGAGTTATTAACGGGACGACGCACGCTGAGGGAATACCTGAGCATAATGGACATCATAAACTCTAGCAACTGCAGATACTGTGAAATTTAGAAAGGAATCCTTTTAACACATATTAAACATACGGAGTGTGATGAATTTGCCAAAAGAAGGCAATCCCACTTCGGTGATCACATTATCTTGATACACGATGTCACTAGACTAAAACCATCCTAGATAATTTATCTCTATAATTGGACTAGCTAAGAACCTCTAGTGCTAGTAGGGAGCAAAATAAATTACAAGGTTTTTAGTGTAATTTTCCCCTTACAACTATTTTTACTATTACTTTTCAAGAAATTCTCTTAAAACAGATTTATGAAACACCACTGAAAGACACCAAATATAATTGTATTAAGATCCACCCAAACCAATTTTTTAGACTAATTTTCTTTAATTAATTACCATCAATAAACACATTTACATCTATATGCAATTTCCAAGAATTTTTTGTTGCAAATTTCAAATCAAATTTGTATTCAGATTTGGGCATAGGCAAATTGTTTAAAAAAGCGTCAGACCACACCAAGTTGTCTACAATTATGTCATCCTAAAATAATAATAACATATACAGAGATAATACATAATATTAGTAAGTCAATAATAAAAATTACTAACATTAAAAGGGCAAGTGTGATTCAAGTTTGATTTAGTCCTTAAAGCATTGACGATTAAACTTGAAAATGATATTATGCCTGGATAAGCCAAAAGATGACAAAGATTCGCCGAATCATTGTATAAAAAGGGACGAAAGCCACTAACTCGACGAAACATCGAAAAATTTATCTGTTCGAAAGAAATAATTAAAAACACAATTTTCTTAAAATTTCATAAAATTCATAAATATAAGTGTATACACACCCAAATATTTTGTATAGGCAATTGCAAAAAGTCCACATAGATGTCAATACCGACTGTTCCGCGTGCCACGACACTCAGTTTACATTTTTTGATTTTTAGAAAATGATTCATCAAGAGATTCGCACTTAATATTTGTCCATCTGGATTTTGAAATTTTATTGGAACAAGCGCTACTAAGCCAAATAATGATAAATAAAATTCGCAGACCGAAAAACGCTGACATCATGGAAGCTAGCCATAAAAAGAAGATACGGGATAGTGACTCGATTGTATTAGATTATTATGAAATGTTGTCAAAAAAATCATCAGAAATTAAGCAAAGTGAATTAGGAATCATATTATATATAATGGAAAATAAAATCTTAATTGGCGGTAAAAAAAAAAGTTTTTGTATGGTTTTAATTACAAATATTTAGATTCTGAGCCGATTTATAATAGCAAACTAAAAAAATGTTCCTTGATACTTAAAATTACATCTTTTTGTGGCTTAAAAAATTCAAAAGTTCGAAAACAAAAATTTCTTGGACAACTAAAATCATAATTTTTGTTAATAAAAAATATTTTTTTGTGATCTAATGATTTTTTTTTGAAAACTCAAATTAATATTTTAGTGTTCCAAGAATAGTCAAAAAATTTAAATTTTTTTTTATTTCAAAGAAAAATTCAATACTTTTTTCTGAAAAATTTTTGCTCATTCTTGAACCACTAATAACGAACTTTGTGTTTAAAAAACAATTTTTTGTGGCCTAAAAATTTAAAATTTGTAAAAAAGATTAATCTGTTATCTAAAGAATTGAAAATTTTTAGTTTTTACATTTTTTAATGATTCTTAGTACTACTTATACAGGGTGCGCCATTTGAATGTGGTCGATGGAAATATTGAAGCAGAAACCGGCCCAAACAGTCACTTTCTGATCATGCAGTGGAGTTTGATGGATAGTATGAGGATTTTCTTTCCCCAAATGCGACAGTTTTGTTTATTTACAGTGCCAGATAGCGTGAAATGGGCCTCATCAGTCATTAAAATTCGCTCCCAAAAATCGGGCAATTACATTTAATGAACATTGTTACTATTTCCGCGCGTTCTTTGGGCGTGAATCGATTCATGGTTAAAATTGTAATGCAATAACCTTTCCAAAATGTGTTCGACGACGTCAATCGGTTGAAATCTGTCAAAGTTATTCAATATTTCCATCGACCACATTCAAATGGCGCACCCTGTATTATGATTCATGTTTAAAAAAAAGGCTTGTGGTCAAAAGAAAAAAAAGAAAAAAATAATAATAATTTAAAATAACAAAAAATTAAATTTTTGCCTATTTCCAAAAAACTTTCTGGAAATTGCCTCCATCAATTTTTGAAAACTAATGAAGCAGTTCGAGGCATATAACAAAAACAAAAATTAAATAAAATAAAAAATTGCAAAATTTCAGGTTTAATTCAAAAAAACACGATTTTCGGTTTCATTTATTTTTGTTTAAACTACTTCATATTTTTTAAATATTTTTTTTTTCAATCCTATACATTTTCTGAACAAAAAAAATTTTATTTTCTTATTTTTTTCATATTCTCCAAATATGTTATGTCAATCACAATTTTTTTAAAACATTTTATACGTTTTTTATTTGGTATGCGTAGGAATAATATCAATTTTTTGGAACAATGTTAAAAAAAATTTTTAAAATTGTTTTATATATTAAAGAAAATATATTTTTTTTTGCAAAAAATCGCAAAAATTATAATTTATGTCTATTTCTCGTACTATTTAATAGGACCATACATAATACAATAAAAAAAAATTATCCAAAAGATTTTGCTACTTATTTTTTTTTTAAATTTGTTTTTTGCTTTAGGATAATAGACCAGAAAAAAACAAATGAGTTTTCTATATGACCGTTGGTCTAACAGAAATCTTTGACATATATGTCGCACTTTTTTCAATTCGGTTTTTACGCGGTTTGGATTTAACAGGGTCTAGAATAACATTTTTTTTACAACAATTTTATTCGATTCGATAGTCCGAACTTTTAGAAATTAAGTTAGGGAATTCCCCTTTATAATTTTTTAGCAGCTTTTTTTATGATTTTTATTTTTTTATTATTTTATTTTTTATTTATCTACCATGTTAAAGAAAAATAAGTGAATCTTTTGGAGTTTTAACACTGAAGGATTACTTTTGGGTTAAAATACGTTGAAAAGAGATTTCTGTTAATCTACATTTAAAATTTAATATTTTTCTATAGACTTTGATTTTTCTATGTACTCAGAACGATGCACTGATTCTTTCTGAAACTGCTGGAAAATAACTGGTGAATAAATAACTGGTGGACTTTAAACAAAATTTTGAGTATATATAGCAATTATTCTCTAATAAGTCTATTGGCTTAATTAATGTGTTAGCCATTTAAAAATGACAAAGAAAAACAGTGTCTATATAGGTATTTATTTTAATGGCTTATTAAAATTTAAAAATTATAATGCAAAGTCATTGGCTAGACTATCTGTTACAGACACAGTTAGGGAAAAACAAACTCGGTTAAATATATGAGAAATCTCAAATTGAGAAGCCAATTTAAGTTAATTTTTTTTAAAAACAAATATTACCGATCCATAAAGATGAAGTGATTCATAATAACATAATTAATTTGAATGAAGCTGTGATAATGAATCAATAAAATTAGAGATGACACAAATGAACATAAGCATACTTAGCCGATAAATAAAAAATATTCATGACTAGTATGGCAACACTGAATGAAAAATGCTGTCCTGTTGGAGATTCAGATTGTAACAACTCGAAGATCAATGATGGAATGTACTTCAATGATGATAATAATATAATTGGATGCAACAATATGTTGAATTTGAAAACAAATTTTGGGTCTTAATATGAGCATTTATTTAAACGATTAGAATTACATCAAGCAAAGCAATCGATTGTGAAGCAAATTTAAGGTATAATTACCGAATGTTAAAGTCGAATCTTGATCTGCTATAATGGATGACCAGGTGTCATACTAGACAATTAGGTCTATGACCGTCTCTATGGAAGGTATAGGAGAAGCTGTTTGCTCCCCGCTCCGATTATTTGGTGTTATGAGTCACATCAGCAGTTTGGATTTCGTGCTGGACTGCACTTTTCAGGTACGTAACCTCAAATATTTCAAAATGCTGACGTGATGGGGCAATTATGACCCCTACAACTAAACCATGTTTACCTGTGTAATTATTGGGTTCAAAGGAATATACCAAAAATATGCGCCCCAAAAAGTAGAAGACTCCAAAAAGTTAGATCTAATATGGTCAGGAGTACGAAGTGACTGTATCAAGGACAAAGGCGAGGATAACTAAACTGCTCATGTGTTCAATTTATTTGTGCCATATATTATTTCTAATACATGGATATATAATTTAATTTGGTAAGTTCGCCATTTTTTCTTTATTGGCGTCTTATTTAATCATCTACATTCTGTTCCACAAATGCATCAACTTGCAACCTCCACACTTTTTTGACGGCAAATCTTAGCTGGAATTTATATTCGCCCTTTGGAACCGGTAAGTTGCGTAGAAAATCGGCAGACCAAACCAAGTTATCCACAATAATATCGTGCTAAGAGAAAGCGCATGGAAAATATGTATATAAAATTTAAAGTTTGGTACATTATATAGTAAAGGTATACCACGTAGTACTTACGTCATAGGGACACGAGTGATTCAGATTAGATGCCGTCTTGATGGCGCCCAGAACGAGCCTTACAAAAGATATTTTTTTCTTGTGAGCCAATTCGTCACACAAGTCCACCGTATTATTATATAAAAATGGACGAAAGCCATTAAAACGGCGCCACATGGAGAAGTTGATCTAAATTAGTGAAAAAATAGGTCTTGCAGATTTTGTTTTTGCAAAAATATCCATATTTACGCACCGTAACATTATCAATGGGAACTTTAAATAGGTTTAAGAAGATATCAACGCCAACGATTCCACGACCCAGTAAATTGAGTTTGCATTTTTTCACCTTGAGAAACGATTCGTCGTAGGATTCGCATTTTATGTTTGTAAATCTGGAACTTGGCCTAAGGCCTTGACACAGAGCCAAACATATAATACAAAAAAACAAACTAAATGATATATTCCACATTTTGCAAAAATTTGTTTTAAGCCTCTTTTTTATTAGAAAAATAAAATTGAAACTAGTATTTTGTGTGTAAAAACCATTCGTGTTGCTTGTAAGTTGTTTGTGTACAAAAACTTTATTGAATTCGTACGCTGTTCACGATAAAAAACTAATTTCCAAAAAAAAAATTAAAATGTCATTAAGAGCGCTGATAGACCATATAAATATTAATAAACTGCCTATAAAACATTTAGGCTAAACTGTACAAAACTATTTTCTCTTTAGGCTGTCTATAAACACTTTAAATTATGATTTTTGTTATATTATTTTTCAGTTTATTTTGGGCCTAATGTAATCGATTAAGGCCAAATTATTTGTGCTTTTGTAACACGAGCTTCAAATATTTTAATTAAAATTTTTTAACCAGAGTTGCCTCTATACTTTTTTATTGTTGTTAGTCATCGCTAAAAACGAATTGTAAACTATTGTATATAATTTTTTTAAAACGTTGAAAAAAAATTGAAAATATTTTGAAAATTTTTCAAAAAGTTTCATATATTTGACATTGTCCTGGACGCTACCAATCAGTTCAATGATAGTTTTTAAATCGTTGTTCAGAAATAAAAATAAAAGTTGATTTATTTTTTATACATAAGAATGATTTTATGGCTCCATTTTTTCAACTACATTTTGAGTTATTTTTTAAATATTGCAACTTCCGAAAATATCGAAAATACTTTTTTTTTAATTAACACATCCCATTTAATGCCAAAACTAACTAAAAATTTAAAAAAGGTTTGGATGACTTGAAAAAAAAACTACATTTAAACAATTTACTTAGTAGATCTTAAGCTTATAAAAAAATAAATAATATTTTTTTACTTTATAAAATAAATTGTAAACTACATACAAGAATTAAAAATACATTTTGTATTTCTTAACTTTTTTCCATAATAGAATTAATTGAGTTGAGCATAAAACTTAATTTCAGAGTAATCGGTCGTACTCCGTAAAGCAAATCCGAACACTTTATTCGGAATTCGTTTGAAATCCGATTGCTTAGTGCTCCCAATTTCACCAAATCGAATTTTTCGTGTGGTTTGAAACAAAATACTTTTGTTACAAGAGGAATTAAAACCCATCGCCTAAATAAAGTACTCATCATTTTTTAAGTATCCTTAGATATTCGCAGATTTTATTTCTACCAACTTAAAGTTACATATTTATTGCCAATTATTTTTAATTGATTATTACTACTAGCCCAACCCATAAGAAAATCATCCTTCAGTCCAAAACGATTCGTTTTACAACCGATTGTTTGACTAACTATTTCACGAGATTTAATTTCGCGAAATGCCAATATTTTGTTACAAGAGGAATTTCGAAGAATCGTCAAAATTTTGCCTATCGACATGTACAGTACTCATTAAATACTGAAAGATATTTTAAACAGTCATTTGCTCTCTTATGTTATATTTCTGACAACTTGCCAACGATTGCCTTTATTGGCAATAATTTCAAACAATGTGTTATTAACCCCTAAAAAAGGCATCCACAGCCAAAAACAATTGTTGAAAAATCACAAATCTTCGTCACGTTTTATATTAACGATATAACAAATTATAAAGAAGTCCTGCTAATCTTTAATCTGAACAGGAGGATTCTTATACGGAACATATCGGAAAGTCCGCGAAAAAGTGTATTATCGAAAATATCTACAGGAACGGTGCTTAGGACAAAAGAAGGTTGGCACTTTCGCGAAGCACGACCAAAAACGAATCCCAATTAAATTGTTCGGGTTGGTTTTCTCATTTTTCGGAACACGGCTCATTACGATAACCGTTTAAATTTGTAAACTAGTGTTATATTTTTGCCAACTTTAACATTAGTTATAAATTTATTGCAAATTATTATATTTTAAATTTTTTTCAAGCATCCACAGCCCAAAACGATTTTTTTTAGGTTTTCCTTATACGAAATATAAAAAAATTAGTTACAAAAACAGCTAAGTTGTGCTTAGTTTCAATAAATATTGTTGTTCAAATATATATTTTTCTAAAATTTTATTTAAAAGATACAATAATAAAGAACTAGCAATATTTTAATACAAATTAAATGTACAAAAACATATAGTAAAAAAAGGTGCAGAGATGCGGCAACCATGTCAACAGGAAAACTTATCAGAAAACTAGGAGAAATAATACTATAGTTAAAATATCCAAGAAATTTCAAAATGTGTACGCACAGTGGGCTAAATTGACAAATTTTTTATATAATATATTATAAGGTGCAAAAAAAAAAACTTTGTCGGTTATATCAGTCAAATCGGATATATTTCGTTTCTAGGATGTAAATTTTTATTTTTTAGGAACAAAAATTCTTATATTCTTGTTAACTATAATAATTTTGACAAAATTGACAAATTTTTAATAAAAAAGTCCAGAGGCACTTTTACTTTATTTTATATATTTACGTATGAATAGCCTGAACTGACAAATCGATTAACTCCACTTTTTCAATTTTTCGAAATTTTAAAGTCAAATTGCCGAATTCGCTACTATTCATAACAAAAATCTCTAAAAATAAATATTTACACCGCAAGAGACAAAATTTATAAATGTAAAACTAATTTAGGATTAATAGTTTTCTTCGCCTACCAAACGATTAACTTCTTTATTCATACAGATAATTATAATGAAAATATCGATATATTCCATTTTATCCATCTTATACTTTTAATATGGCGTTAGATACAAGATAAATCAACAATAATAATACATTCTAAAAAAGCTATTTAAATGTAGAACTAAACTCGTAATTTTGAATTACTATATATAGTATTATTTTCTAATTTTTCTCAACTATTTCTTTTATGGAGTTAATCGATTTGGCTTGTGAACCATTCATATGACCTAGATTTTTGAACGAACGCATAAGCTACATGACGTATATGTTATTTTATTAAGCAAATTAATAATTTTTGATTGCACACTTAAAATTAAGGAAAACAAATCATTTTTAATTTACGATTCTCCTTGCATCACTTTGACTTATAAAATCCATATTTGTATTACGCTTAGAACAAACTACTACTCCAAAGTACTTTAATTTTTCTGAGTGTATCAACCAAAAGAGCATAGGTGCTGCCAAAAGCTCACAGAGTTTTATTTAACAGTGATCGAAAGCCACAACATTCTCTGTTAATTAGAAAGCCAACAGCCGAGAGCAAGTCCAAGTCCAAGCCCAGAAACTATTAAAGCCAAGCTGCAACCAGTTTACAGTTTACATTTGGCAGCCATGGAGCTCGGTTGTGGCAAGCGGATTAATCAATTATAAAGTGATTTTATGTTTTTTCAAGTGCTTGAAGCATTTACGCCTGCAAATATATATGTATAGTACTTATATACATATATAAAGTATACCATATAAGTGTGTGTGTAATGTTTGAGTGTCAACGGCAAATACGAAATTAAGCAATTGAAAACCAAGACATAAACCAAGTGAAATCTGATTTGAATTCCAAGCGCTTAGTGCTTTAAGATACCTTTTTTTGTCTTTATATTATAAAGTAGTTAAAACCGAAACAATAAAAATGAACAAATTAAAGTTTAACATCTGGAAAACCAGTGCGGTCTGTAAACGAAGCGTCTCGCAGATAAGTGGCAAAGTCACAGCGGCAAATGCAACCAGTTTGTTGCAAAAACAACAACAGTTGGATGCACAACAATTGCGAGAAAATTCGGCTGCCACAGCAACCTGTCCACATTTGGATGCGCCCCTGGAGGAGGCTGCCGCTGCAACAACGCGGGTGCATGCAACTGCAGAGTGGCAAAATGCATTGCCCTACAATGAGATACCTGGACCCAAGCCACTGCCAATACTTGGCAATACCTGGCGGTGAGTAAAGATCAGATAGAAGTAGAAAAGAAAAAAAAACATGACTATGCCAAAGTCGGAACTGACCTACTTTGGATAAACTGTTAGCCAAGTTTGCACAGCTTTAATAGCCAATTAAAATATGTTAAGGCCTATAAAAATATGCCTAAGGCTAGTTAATTTGATGGGAATGTGTTAAGAATTGCGATAAGAGCTTGGTTTTTCGACTATGTTAGACAGCTAAAAATTGTGGTTCATTTTAAGTTGGGAATTATGGGACTCAATGGTATATTGTTGGATAAGCTGCATTGCGACCCTTAAGATCTATAAAGCTCCTTTTAAACTTTAGAGCTTGTCGACTACGCCAATATCTGTGACAAAATTAATTATTCGAGATCGCTCTGGTCAGGTGACGTCATGCATTAATATTCTATGCCCGCCGAAGAGAAATTTGCTTCTTATAGCAATCTGCAAGTATCTGTTAAGATATTTCCTCCTCACTTTCACAAAGCCTGCCTGATTAAAGATCCGTAGAGAGTACATTCGGGCTCGGATGGAAAATGTACTGGGCTCTCTATTGCAGCCTTAGTTTGAATAACGAGAGTACGCAAGTAATTAAACCGAGCCACTAATAAAACTCCGGGCCTGAAGGGAAATATCACCCCTCCCCCTCATCTCTCAACAAGCATGTCGCAGGCGTTTCCTAAGTCCTGTACACAGGTGTTTCCTGAGACTACAATATCCTGTCAATAATTCAGGCACTATCCCAAAAATTTCATGCCCAATTGGTACATCTTCTTGAACACATTCAAATCGTAAGAGCCAAGAAACTGCTTGCCTTGCCGCAAGTACTCCGGGATATTCCAGCTCATTTCCGAACTGGGTCTTTCTTCATCTCTTGGCAGCTATTTGGTACCATGTCTATCAATGCCACATTAAGGTTAAGACCCTACTAGTGTTTTTACAGCACCATTTCTCGTCATACCATCAGTTGCATCAGCTTCTTTGGATTCCTCTTATGCCCCACTCAAAATTGAGTTTTAATAACATTTCTATTCATATCTCTCAAACTGAAAAAGGTATGCCCAGTAAAACATTTTTAACGATCGTTTCCATGACAGCTACACGTTTCTTACTCGATACCGGCTGGTATCAATCAAAAGTTTATTACATTGAAGATTAGCTAATGTGTCAACTCTCATTCATTTAACTTTAAATTTACATCTTGAAAAGAGTCATAAAAACATACGCACAAAAAAATATGTCTTTTGGTTTCAACCAATATTCAACATATTCAAAAAAAAAACTATATATTCTACCCACATAACTATAAAACTGAGGGATTTAGAGATTATAAAATTTAAATTATCTCTTTATATTTGTGCCCATAGCGGATCTGGCTACTTTCGCCAAATCCTCAAAATGGATTCTGCAACATGAGAGACTTAGGCGATTACGAACGTTCTACAGTTGTTGATCCTCCTCCACAATTCCTTTCTTTCTTCAATTCCTTTCCTTCACTTCTTTTAATTAGGCAGCACAATGGACCTCATGGTGTCTGTGTGATTTCAGTCACTATCTGATCTGCCTATACAACCTAACCTACCCTACCATATGTAGGTACGAAATGAGGTTTACTTTATAAGCTTACATAGAACACAATAGTTTAATTGGGATAGCGTGGTACATTTGGAGTTGTCCCAAAACAGCATAAGGCAGGTTTACTTTTGAGCTTAGAACATAAAATAGTATAATTTGGGTAACTTCATACATTTGGAATTATCCCAAAATAGCATCTAGGATTTGGTCTTGGGGGGTTCTTCACTTCGAAGAGTATGTATATCAGAGCTCGCAAAGGATTTTCAAGTCATTTTTCGAACTTTTGGCGGCGGGAGGTCCGAGCCCGAAAACCACCCGCGTGAATCCGCCACTGAATGGGTCACTGGAAAACAAATAGACTCAGATGGAAGGCTCTTATAGAGGCCCTAAAAAACACATTTGACACAATAAAGACCAGAGGATGGGCTCTATTATTCAAAACCAAATTTTTGATTCTGTAGTATTAACGTCACAGCGCTTCAAGGAACAAATCTAAAATCTTACGGATCGATTCGCCAAAATCCGCCTAAAATCTTATAAATAGATTCTCGTCAATCCACCACTGCATGAGTAGTATAAACGTCTTAGTGGTTTAGAGAACATGTCTAAAATCTTACAGATAGATTTCACTAAATCCGCTCCTGAATTAAATAGAATTAACATCACAATGACTCAGGGAACATGCTTTAAATCGTAAATGTGGATCCTAAGTCTGCTCCTGGATTGAGTTTTCTTTGAATATTTTTCTACACTGGCATCCTAGTCAAAACTTGGAAAAAAAAAAGCTTCATCTAATTTACCCAATAATAGAAGAATCTGCTTGTCAAAGCTGGTAGCCCTTGAGTTTTTCGAATTTTCAGGACTTCTCCACAACGTGAAGGCTACGCAAAAAAAGAATATTTCGAACTTAAAATTTTAAATAAGCTTCAAACGTCCTGCAACAATATACACCTCTGTAATAAATAGTTTTAACGCCACACTGCTTTAAAGAACATAACTAAAATCGTTAAGATGACCCTTAAATCCACTCCTGGCTTGATAAATTTTGTATATTTTTTTTTCTAAAAGAGAAAACCAACCAAAATTTGTAAAAGAAACTTCAACTGATTCAATCAACAGTAGAATCTGCTTTCCGAACTTTGTAGCGTTAACTCTTTATAGAGATAGGCGCTGGATTTTAAAATACGAAGTTTGGTGGTGACTTCAGCCCGCCTTAGAACAATTTGAAAGATCTGGTGCTCTCGTATCATTGCAATCAAGATCTATTGGAAAATACCAACGAACTATCCTATAGATCTAACAATCAAGCGAAGACGATTTGGCCGGCTAGAATATACACTACGCAAAAACACCTATGAGGTTTGTGGAACTGCTCTTTGGTGGAACCCCAAGGGTCTACAAGCTGACGACGTCCAAAAACATTATAGTGGATGGGAGCTTGAAAGATTCTCATACTAACTAGAATTGCTATTGTCAAAGCTCGCTTTAAAATCGGAACGATTTAACACTTTTATTCTGGCTCTACGCTCCAACGAATTTAAAGAAAATAATATAAAGACAGTCGGAACTTCTTCACAAGATGACAAGGCCAATCCAGAATATATTTCAAAATTAAAGCTTTAAATATACTTTCTACGCCCTGTTACATATATTTGACTAAACTTGGTATAAACTTTTACTTTATGAGCAATGTATAAAAATAGTAGGTAGAGTCAAAACAAAAGACTTAGGCGACAAACTTGCTTTCACTTCAAGCAGCCTCTCTTTACACTTGGCTACTTCTCAGGTATTTCTTTATTAGCTGATGCGTAATTGTGCAAGACAAACAATTATAATGCAATTGCAGTTGGAAAATCTTACGATTTACAGAGTATGTTAAAAATAGAGCTTCTTGTAACTCAAAAACCGCTAGACATTTGGAGCTCAAAAGCCGCTCCTATATTTTGCGCATTTTCGCTTTTACAGCAAAACTTGCTCTCTTGACCCAATTTCCAAAGCAGCAGCAGCAGCGGCTCTTGGAAGCAGATGATGCTTAAGCATTTCAATGCATTGTAGACATGCCACCATTTCACTGACCATGACGAAACTGGTTTCTTCTACTCTGCCGTTGTTATACCCTTTTAAAATTCCGCAAATTAATTAAAAAACGTTAAGCACACAACTTAATGAAGGGTTTGGCTTACAAAGTAAACAAATACCTGGTTCTATTTCATTTCTACGCATAATTCGCACCTACTATGACAGCATTTCCTTCCAATAAATTAGCAACTACTTTACTCAAAAAAATCCCATTTACAGCACGTCATCATTTTTTATTAGCGTTCAATTAGCGCTCTATTCGATTTCAAGGTCGCCCAAAATGTGCGACTTTTGGATGCAGGCTACAAAAACTTTAGATGTACAAAAAATATTTTGCGCATTGCATTGAGTTTATTGTCCAACTTTTGCAAATACTTGGCTGGTCAATGTCGCCTGAATAGTTCATCAGCTTTAAATTACAACAAAAGTTAACAATTCAATCAATGTTTACACTCGCCTACAAGTTTTTTGGGCCACTGCAACCAACGAAACTAGTTTTATATGAAAATTATGCGGCATCATAAATTAGTTGCACAGCGGTGCAGCTTGGTGTGAACCGTCCACGCATTGACACAGCTCCAAAGCTTTACAGATGGCCACTCTTTTGGTTTTGGGCATTAGTAATCATTTGTTTTGGTAACAAGATTAGGTAGACTTGTTGACGGCGCTTGGAATGGAATGCTGAAGGTCATTGAAAAGTTTAACATTGAAATTAATTTTCAATAATGATAATGTTGATGACACAGAAAGGTGGAGTATGCTCTTGACCTTCGGGTAAAGGGAATATAATGCTGGTAAAAATGATGTCACAAAAAGAAGTAGT
>JBAMAX010002245.1:0-21018 GCA_037043745.1 Chymomyza amoena | reverse complement strand
TAGAAGAAACCGATGTTAGAAATCTCATGTTAGCGTATGTTCGCCAATTTTTTATTTTTTTATTGTCACTTAATTCTTTTTATTTTGCTGTTTTTCCATAGCACATGCGAGCCCATGGGAAAAACAATTCCACACAGTTCTACCGTTCTTTATATTTGAATTATTCATCTTAAACTTTTTTTTTCGAGGTTGATCCCTCTGGAAGCTACATAATTTAACCCTTTGCTCTCGAGCCTAAAAAGCAAAAGCTAGCAACCAGCTACTCGAGAGCTTTTTTGTAAAAAGTGAATGCATTAATGTTTAAGAAAAATGCGGTCGCTGCAGTTAAACAAATCAATTTATTTTTACATATATTGTAATAAAGCATATTGTAGCTTATATTCAAGACTAAAAGTAAGAAATAATTATCTAACATAAAAATTATCTAAGAATCAAGAGTGCTGAGTGAGATAAATAAGCGTGTCGCAAATGCGGCGACATTCGAGTTATTCTTAACATATGTAATGTCGCAAATGCGGCGACATTCGAGTGGAAAGGGTTAATCGCGATATCAAAAAAATAAAATAAACTTGTCTCCTAAGGAATAATATGGGATCTAATGTGAAAGTTTGGTTACTCTTCCCATGTTACCATCTCTGAGATCTACGCATTCAAACGGACAGACGGACGTGGGTATATCGACTTCTCTAGTCACCCTGATCATTTTTTAGGTAACTTTGGGGTGTCTCCGGCGACTCCTTTATGTGACATAACCCCCCTTTGTACCATACGGTACAGGGTATAAAAGCATTTTTTTTTTTTGGATCGATTGTTCTCATGGGAGCTAGCAGGTGTGTTCAAAAAGTATTGCAGATTTTTGAATTTTCGCGGGTTACGTATACTCGAATTCCGATTTTTTTGTGGCGTTATATTGGTACTCATGTCTCTCACTTATGCCGACAAGCTCGGCCATTTTGAATGTTCACATAATTGTTGCCAGCTGCTTTGCTTGCACGTGTTTTGACTCGTCTTCGATTTTTTTTTTCGTCCTTTCATGGGCCTCTTCAGTTTAGGGAACAAGAAAAAGTCACAGGGGGCCAGATCTGGGGAATACGGTGGCTGCGGCATAATTAGTGTGTTGTTTTTGGCCAAAAAGTCGCACACAAGCAACGATGTGTGAGCAGGGGCGTTATCGTGGTGCAAAAGCCAATTTTGGTTCTTCCACAAATCGGGGCATTTCTGGCGGATTGCTTCGCCCAAATTGCGCATAACGTGCAGGTTATATTCCTTATTGACCGTTCTACCTTGTAGCAAGAACTCATGATGCACCACTCCCCTTCAATCGAAGAAAACTGTAAGCAACACTTTCACATTCGACCGAACTTGGCGCGCTTTTTTTGGATCATACTTTAAGAACTTTGGGGGTGTCTCCGACGACTTCTTCTATGTATTACATACATTTTTGGCTACGGTACAGGGTATAAAAAGAGAGTGTGAGAAAATCCAACCACAACTTACACAAGGTAGAGTAATGCTGCCGGTGCCAATTTCAGTGAGAGCAAGAAAAAGCGAGAGAGTGACAACGCATACATATTAAAATAATATCCGTAAAGTCAAGCTACCTCAAGTGCAACGAAACTAAAGGTTAGTAACTTCAGTAACTTTATACATGCTACCATGTATAAGTATACCATGGGCAGAGCTGAGAAAAAAGAGGACGGACGAAAAATGAGAGCTTGTTAGTGAACGATACATTGCGCAAATAAATTGTGTTGCAAAATGTGGTAATTTCTCTATGATCCTTTATTCTCGTCGCCCAGATGGTGACGAACACTTTAGAGGCGTAGGAATTCTTATGTCTACAAAGATAGTCAAAGCTTTGAACTCATTCTCCTATCAGCGAGAAGCTGATAGCGATAAAGCTTTAAACCAGAGCCCGCAAGCTAATAACACTAGTCGACAATGGGCAAATGCAAACCGACAACTGATTATTGCCAAACTTAAATATTAATTAATTGTTCTGCACTGAAAATATACGAACCAGCATTTTTAACTATACAAAACATCCATACAAAAACAAAAAAGAACTTTAATTTCACTCACTCGGATTCGCCGAAATTAATATATAAATTATAGCACATTTTGGCAGTACATAGGATAATGGTATAACTCAAAAATTTATAATATAAATTAAATTTTGATAATTTTTAACCCCCGACGCAAAAAGAGGGGTGTTATAAGTTTGACGTGTCTGTCTGTCTGTTTGTTTGTCTGTCTGTCTATGGCATCGTAGCTCCCGAACGCATGCAGTGATTTCAATTTAGTTTTTTTTTGTATTAAAGGTGACTTATGTGCGAGTGTTGTTAGACATGTTTGATGAAAATCGGTTGAGCCGTTTAAAAGTTGTGGGGAGTAAAAGTGGGGAGAAAAACATCAACTTTGTCCGATTGGCTTAAAATTTGGTCCTATTGTAGCTGACGACGTCACTGATTCGAATCTGAGGTTATTTTTGCTCTACCTCTTCTCGTTTAGAAGTAATGGCCATTTGAACTTAAAAACATAAACTTTGTCCGATTGGCTTAAAATTTGGTCCTATTAAAGCTGACGACGCCACTGATTCGAATCTGAGGTTATTTTTGCTCTATCTCTTCGCGTTTAGAAGTTATGGCCATTTGAAGCTAAAAATACAGCAAATCTATTAAATATGATAATGATGCTTGTCAACAAATTATGCTAATGGGCTTGCCAATCATTTAATGTCTGTCTGTCTGTCTGTCTATGGTATCATAACTCCCGAACGCATGCAGTTATTTCATGTTTGATGAAAATCGGTTAAGCCGTTTAAAAGTTGTGTGGAGTGAAAGTGGGGAGATTAACAGAATGTCTGCAAATATACAGCTTTTTCAACTGTCGTCCTTTGCAACTTATGTGCTGTAACCGCCCAACATCAAATGATAGGAAACATTGTTCGTAAAACTTCATAAAACGCCATATATATTTCGTCTATCACAAGTCCACCAAAAACTTCTTGAGATATTTTTAATTCTTATAAACGTAGATGAATACTTCGTAAAACTTCATAAAACACCATCGATATTTCGTCCATCACAATTCCACCAAAAACTTCTTGAGATATTTTTAACTCCTGTAAACGTAGATGAATACTTCGTAAAACTTCATAAGACACCATCGATATTTCGTCCATCACAAGTCCACCAAAAACTTCTTGAGATATTTTAATTCTTGTAAACGTAGATGAATACTTCGTAAAACTTCATAAAACACCATCGATATTTCGTCTATCACAAGCCACCAAAAGCTTCATGAGATATTTTTAATTCTTGTAAACGTAGATGAATACTTCGTAAGACTTCATAAAACACCATATATATAGTTGATGAATACTTCGTAAAACTTCATAAAACACCATCGATATTTCGTCTATCACAAGTCCACCAAAAACTTCTTGAGATATTTTTAATTCTTGTAAACGTAGATGAATACTTCGTAAAACTCCATAAAACACCATATATATAGTTGATGAATACTTCGTAAAACTTCATAAAACACCATCGATATTTCGTCTATCACAAGTCCACCAAAAACGTCTTGAGATATTTTAAATTCTTGTAAACGTAGATGAATATTTCGTCTATAGCAAGCCACCAAAAACTTCTTGAGATATTTTTAATTCATGTAAACGTCTTGAGATATTTTTAATTCTTGTAAACGTAGATGAATATTTCGTCTATATCAAGCCACCAAAAACTTCTTGAGATATTTTTAATTCATATATAGTCTATATATATCTATATCTATGTAAACGTAGATGAATATATTTCGTCTATAGCAAGCCACCAAAATCTTCTTGAGATATTATAATATACTAAAGTCTAACTTAACCTAACCTACCTATAAAAAGTATGAAATAACAAATTAAATTAAAAATTTAAAAAACCCCCGATACAAGAACTTAAGTAATTTTCATTTAAAAAGTAAAAAATAATAAAAGAAACTTAATGTTAAAGTATCTAAGAATCTATTAATAATTCTAAAAAAAATACGTCGCGTTGGGGGACCGCTCCTAACTAACAATTTAAATACAAATAGTCTAATTAAGTAACAAAGATTAACTTAAAAACAAAATTAAGAAAATGCTTCAAAAACTTTCATAGAATTACTTCAAAAAATTTGCATGTAAGACACGACCGTCAACGACGTCTGCCCTCGCGTGTCCCCCAACGCGACGTATTTTTTTTAGAATTATTAATAGATTCTTAGATACTTTAACATTAAGTTTCTTTTATTATTTTTTACTTTTTAAATGAAAATTACTTAAGTTCTTGTATCGGGGGTTTTTTAAATTTTTAATTTAATTTTTTATACAAAGTATATGTAGCTCAAATTACACACTCTCTGCTATTGGTGATATCACCAATGATTGTAACCAGTGAATTCACCAAGAAGTGGTAGTGCAGAAGGTAATGCAGTTTTTTGTTCAAATTTTCGTCTTACTTGTTTATCCGTCTTAGAAAAAAGAACATATTTGCAAATTTGTTTTCATTTAAGAGGTGTGTTTTTTGCCGGGTGCAGAAGATGCTCTTTGGTTTTTGAATGTGCCTCAAGTTTGGAATGCAAGTCAAAGTTGCATTTGCCATCGGCATTTTAATAAAAATAATTTTTATGGACAAGTCCACTTGTGGCAAATAAGTTTTACCGCTAAGCAGATCATCATGTTTCGCTCAACCAAGTGAAGGGCGCTGTCTACGCCCCTACCTCTCGGACATATTAGATAAGGAGATTATTGAGGAGTTGCGTTCCCAAAAAGTTACAAACATTTTTAAATTTATTAAAAAAAACTGACAGCGGCACCAAGCCTACCGGAGTCATTCTACTCATTTTCGATCTTAACCACCTTCCCAGCAAAATTGACATTGCCTGGCACTCGGTTAAAGTACGGGAAAACATACCCAACCCAATGAGATGCTTGGCCACACAGCTAACCACTGTAAAAACCAACCACTCTGCCGACTGTACAGAGACCAAATGTGTTAATTGCTCAAAGGAACACCCTTCCTCGTCACACCAATGCCCTAAGTATCAACAGCAAAGAGAAATACTTAAAATTAAATCCTCAAAGAAGTGCGTAATGCGCGAAGCAAAAACAATATTCAATGCAATGACTTCCAAACAGAGCGGCTCTGCTTCGTACTCTTCGGTTGCAAACGCTGGAAACAACAGTAACGATATTTCTCCAGAAGTCACAAAGAACAATCTCCAACTCCAACACAGCCAAGGGCGAAAATACTTCAGCTAACACATCAAAAGCTAAATATAGCACTCCATCTCTCTTCTCTTTTCAGCGAAAACAAGTTGTACAAAACAAAATCGACACTTTCGATGTTGATCTCGGCCGCCTTCTGCTGAAACAATTCAACTACTAAAAAAATAAAAGAAACACCAACAACCTCTACACATTATAATCAAAATTCTCCAATAATGATGATGATTCTATGGATGATTGCGATATATGTATAAAATTTTAAAAAACACATATTCAATCCATATAATATCCCTTTTTACTTCTAAATCAATGACTCTTTTATTTTTAAAATGGAATATAAACGGGTATTTCAACTACTACCTAGAATTATTCTTTTTAATAAAAGACCTAAGTCCCGATATTATATGTTTACAAGAGACACATTTAAAACCAAACGAAACTAATATCACAACACCCAAACCTTTTATTGGTTACTTTTTTAATAACGCATCTAATTTCAATGCAAAGCATGGAGTTGGTATTCTTATTCGTCAGAACATTCCTCACAAGACGGTCAATTTAATTCCTAGGACCTACATTACAATATTCAACTCTTATTTTTCCCCTAACCAATCCTTTTCCACAAATGATTAAATTGATATTGTTAAATTATCTCAAATACCTGTTATCTACCACTTTAATGCCTGGAGCCCGTTATGGGGATCCGACTGTCGAAACTGTAAAGCTTATCAAGTTGAAAAAGTTATAAAATAAAACAATTTAGCTATTTGAAATGACGGTTCTGCAACACATCACTCCACGCACAACTCTTTTACCCACATTGATTTAACTTTGATTTCAGCTTGTTTACTTCCGTTCTGCAAATGGTCGATTGGCAAAAACTAACACGGTAGCGATCATTTTCCCATAACAATTGACTTTCAGAACTTATCTTAAACCGCCTAATATTAAGTTCATAACGGATCGTGCCAATTGGAATGGCTTTTTTGCTGCCCATATTACAAGGGCAATCAAAGTATCGGCTAACGTGGCCATTTTGCAAACGAATCCCAAAAAAATATATATAAAAGAAAACCCGTTTGGTTCAACTCCAACCTTCAGTAACTGCTTACAAAAAAGCAAGAGCCTTGTTTAAATTGGAAGCTAAACGGGAATCGTTTGAAAATTACACCTCTAATATAAATCCTCTCTCAACAACTAAGAAAATATGGACAGACATAAACAAATTAATTGGTATCTTTCCGGCCCCTTTTAAAACTTGAAAGATAGTAATTTCTCCTTGGAATACAATTTGCATAAAGAAAGATTCCTATCACTGGAATATAAACCAACGCATAGTTCTGCTGGCGCCAAATACCTCGAATCAGATTTTACTTATATTAAGCTTGAACAAGCTTGAGCTCTTCAGCATGCAAAAGGAAAATCTCCTGGCAACAAACGCATGACTTACCCAATGCTCCGGCTGCTGCCAAAAGCCAAAAATAGATTATTAGAAATTTACAACAAAATGCTCAAAACGTGCATATACCCTCATGTTTGGAGAACTGCCACTATTACCAATCCAAAACATTATCGGTAAATATGTACCGTATTTAAAAAAAAGCAACACTGTAAAAACCTTAGAGATAATTTAAATAAGCGCCTTAATATTATAAAATTCCTAACTTCCAAACGATCTCATATCCATCCAACCTCTCTTATACATGCTACTATGGCCTTACTTTTAACAAAAATTGAGTATGGGTTGCCAATATATGGATGGTGCGCCTCCAGCCACATGAAGATATTTTTTCAGCCTTATCACGCAGCGGTGCGACTAAGCATTAGCGCCTTCCCAAAGGCACCAACCAAATGTCTACTTGCCGAATCAAGACTTCCAGATATTCTAACGAGAGTTGCTCAAACGACTTTTGAGCTTATCCCAAAAATTTTATGTTCTACAAATCCAATACTGCTCAACGACTTCCAGACCGCTTTTAATCACCGGAGAAAATTTAAAGTTATATCCACAATTCGGAGATATGTGAGTTTCAGCAAAAAACATGGACTTGAAACCCCCTAACGTTGGAATAGAGTCAGCCCATCACCTCCTTGGCTGATACAGAACGACGTCGTTAATACATCTCTTCACACATTCAATAAAGCCGTAACAAACAGAGCAGTTTTCCAGAAATTGTTCGCCGCCGAATTAGAGAATTGCCCCAACTGAAAATGTCATTATACCGACGGTTTGCGATGGTCGACCCTTATGGTTATATTGATTCTTGGGGACTTCTTCCTGTGTACTTCACTATTTTTAACGCTGAAACCACAGCTATTTTAAAAGCTAAATATATTTAGAAGTTAAAGGAAAACATGTCATTTGCAGCGATAGTTTACCCACCCTGCAAGCGGTCAAAAATCCCTACAACTGCAACAACTTGATATGCGAAATCCGACATCTATGTTTTCAACATGCTACAAAATTAAATCTACTTTGGATGCCAGGGCACATGGAAATAAACGGAAACGAACTCGCTGATTCGGCTGGCAAACATGCAGGGCGATCCCCTTGCATAAGGGTTATCCCCCCGTCAAACAATACTTTTAGCGAAATATTAAAAATATTTTGAAAACAACCGAATTGTCAGAATGGCTTTAGTTTTAGAACTGGTATAAGCAATTTAACCCAATCAAAGATGCAATACTACACCCAGTCTCTCGTCATGGAAGGATATGCAATATAATTACTCGTCTTAGAACCGGTCACCTAAGTCTGATCCACAACTTTCTACTACTAAAAAATGGCGGACGTAAAGTCGGGCGCGGACGACTTTAGGATACCCTGTACCACTAGCTTGTAATAAAGTCCGATTTCTTCACAAAAAACCAAAAACAGAAGAATTTTTAAGCAAAAATTTTTTTTTTGACCGATCGTTCCTATGGGAGCTATATGATATAATCCACCGATTTCAATAATATTTGACACAGTGCTTAAATACCTTAAAAAAGATCTGAATGCCAAATTTATTTCAAATATCTTTACAAACAAACAAAACACATCGAATTTTGTATAAAAAACGTGTTTTTGGACCGATTGGTCCTATGGGAGCTATATGATCTAGTCAAACGATTTGGATTAAATTTGGTACAGTGCTTAGGAACTACAAAATACTCACGAATGTCAAATTTGGTCCCAATATCTTAACAAACAAACGAAACACAACAAATTTTGTTAAAAAATCGATTTTTTGGAAGATCGGACCTATGGGAGCTATATGATATAGTCAACCGATTTTGTTCAAATTTGGCACATTGCTTAAGTGGCCTAAAAAATTTCCAAACGCCAAATCTGGTTAGGATATCTTTATTAAAAATCGAAATATACCGAATTTTTCTTTAAAAAATTTATTTTGGCCGATCGGTCCTATGGGAGCTATGAGATATAGTCAACCGATTTCGATCAAATTTGGTACAGTGATTGGGAACTATAAAAAACTTTCCAATACCAAATTTCGTTACGATATCTTCATAAACAAACGAATTATTCATCTAAAACGCTTTTTTTTTGTCGAGGTCGTCTCAAACACCCCCATGGGAGCTATATAATTTATCCCCGATATCAAAAAAATAAAATAAACTTGCCTCCTATGGAATAATATGGGATCTAATGTGAACGTTTGGTAACTCTAGCTCTTACCATCTCTGAGATCTAGGCGTTCACACGGACGGACAGACGGACAGACGGACATGGGTATATCGACTTCTCTATTCACCCTGATCATATTTTAGGTAACTTTGGGGCGTCTCCGACGTCTCCTTCTATATGTTACATACATTTTCGGCTTGCACAAACTTAATATACCCTTGGACCATACGGTACAGGGTATAAAAATGAAAATAAGCCAACCTGCACCAAATGCGGGGGAGAACTATCAGTCAAACACATATTGGACGACTGCACGCAACTCCAAAACATTCGATTTTCTTTCTTTGGTCAATTTCAACCATCTCAACTACTCATACACCCAACTCCTAGTAATACTAATCTAATATTTAAGTTCCTTCAAAAAATAAACTTACTAAGCTCTGTTTAATATGTAACAGACGAGTCGATGGCCGTACCAGCTAGCTAGCACTCTTTTTTTAGTTAGTTATTATATTATAATTATTTTTTTATGTATAATAATTAACATGTATAAATAAATAAAATAAAATGCATATTCCTGCAAAGAACTTGCCAATTGGAATTACATTTTTTTTTTTTGTAAAATAGTTATATTTATAGTTATAAGTTCCGTAAATTTTTACCAATTCAATTGTAATGAAACTCGAAAGAACGTCAAAAAAAACTATTTAAAGAATGTGGGGTAAGTTTCAAGTTAATATGTTGAGGTGTGTGGGAGATAACACGGTAAATCTGATGCTGATTCTGTTCCTGTTGCCTTTTTTGATAGGTTGCGGAAACAGAATGACCTTATTTGCCATTGTTCATATACTCACATAGTGAAATTCGTGAGCTTCTTCTGAAAATGCAAAATCAAACATGACTCATTGCAGCGTATAATGCTGCAAAATATATTTTTGATGCCGATTTGGAAATTTTTACGTTTGTATCTGTTGTAAACAACAAAAACAAGCCATTAGTATTTGTTCCTGTTTCTGTTGCCAAACATTATATGGAATTGTTTCTGTCACCAGCGACAGAAAAATCACTGGATTCTGCATCTGCTGTATGTGACAACACAGCTTCATATGATATAGCTATATGATATATTCAACCGATTTTGATCAAATTTGGCTCAGTACTTGGCAAACTCTGAAAAACTTACGAATGCCAAATTAGGTTACGATGTCACTTTTTGATTTTTGACCGATCTGTCCTATAAGAGCTATGCGATATACTCAACCGATTTCGATCAAATTTGGTACAGTGATTTGGTTACGATATCTTCACGTGCAAACGAAACGCAAAGAATTTTTCGCGAAATAGCGTTATTTTCACCGATTTGACCTATATGTGACCTATATCTACAATATAAGCAAACAAATTTTGTTCAAACATAAACTTTTTTATCATACGGTACAGGGTATAAAATGTAAAATCTTAATGACCTACTATTAGAATTGCGCAATATATGTAACTGACAGAAGGAGGCGAAGCAGACCCCAAGTTCTTACCAAAATGGATAACATAGCCTCGGGTAGCGGTTGTCCCATGTCAGTTGGTTTGTCTGTATGAACGCCTAGATCTCGAAAACTATAAAAGGTAGAGCTAGTGTGCATATTTCCTTTGCAGACTAATTTTGGTAAATCGTTTCGATATCTTCTTTAAATATTTTGATGAGAGTTGGACTCTATAGATCTTATAATATATAAGATTCTCTAGTTTACAACATCATGAATAAAAATTTATATACCTTAAGATGTCTGACGTACCTCTTTTTACCTGTTACATAAATTTGCACGAAACCTTTGTGACTTTGTTTTTCAATTAAAATTTATATATGTAGATGGCCTCACAGGAGGAATTATAATAATTAACGTTCTCCCTATTTAATTTATTAACGACGCATTACGGGAGCATCATATAGATATGTAAATAAACTTAGCATTTAAAGTTTGTTAAAAGCGATTTTAATCAGCAATACACTTGCAACAACTCAATTTTATACTTAAGATACGTTGCGTGAGTGTATTGCGAAAATTTTTGCATGCATGAATATAGGCTTTTTGGACAAAAAAGTTAAAATCTTAGCCAATAAGCAATTTTTTTCTATATTTTCGATACCAATTTACTTCACTGCTTAATTTTCATGCGTTGCATGCAAACGATGTGCAACTACCAGCAAGTTATCGCCATCTGCCGTTCAATATGGTTATAGATAGGCGCTACGCTTGCATGCATTTGAAAGCGCGGGAAAACTTTAAAGAGTTCCAACTTGGGAACTACTAGAGATAATTACGTGATTGAAAATACAGTTTAATGTTTTTTTTTTTTAAGATCTACACACCAAAAAAAATGCAAACTCATAAATACGAAGCAGTGAAGTAACTTCATATGGAAAATCGTCAAATCATTCAATTAATTCAATTTTGAACATTTTTTGCCTCGGTCATTTTTGTGTACGACTTATTGGAATCGAGATAAACATGTGCTAAAATAACTGAAAACCCTACAGGGGGAGGTCACCACTTTGGTTTTAGACTTTTTGGATGATCCTTAACACATTAAGCAGGAAATATTCCAGCATGCATTTTTTACCTGGTCAACCCATTTTTTGTATATTTTTACTGTACTATCTGACGAAGAGTTATAACAAAATTTTTAATTGTGGACTCTCCAATTGCCACAGCTCTAATTTCAAAAGGTTTTAAGATATTATTCGTTCCCCCAAAATTTTATAGCAGATTCCAGAATCCATGGTGTTATACCAAAAAAAAAAAAAAAAAATAAACAAAAAATGCAAACTGGACGATTATGTACAATTATTATGGGAACGCGGTTAACAAAAAGAAAAATAAATATCGATTGCATTTAATACTTGAACTTTGATCGCTTCCTTCGTGACAAACAAAATACAACATTGAAGAGAGTAAAATTTGTAAATAAATCACTTACTTCCGATATCATAACTAATGTTGAAACACTTTGTTCAGAAATCATCCGCCAAAAATCTCCAATTGTATTTTCCAGTGGATCTTGAGCGATAATATATGTTTCTGTATCGTCATAACCCTCGATGAACGAAGCATTAATGTATGTAGAATTTTCCTTTACAGGTATTGGGCTTAAAATAACCTATTGAAATAAACAAGACAAATATGCATTTATTATAATGTGTGCTTAAAATATATTATCTGTTTGACTTTTTTTTTAATTCACTGCTTTTAGAGTAATTAGGAATTATAAAGTAATCGAAGTAAATAGTACACAGTGATAAAATAATAAGAAATATAGTTGAAGGCCGTTGTTGCTTTGGCTCTAAACAATTTTTGTATCCTAGAATTGATTCTAAGGTACAATATTAAAAATAAATAATAAGAAATATCTAAATTTTAAAGTAGGTTTATACATTGTGTGGAACCATGTATTAAAATTTACTTGTCTGTTTTGTTCCACAAAGTACAAAAAACTTTAATCAAAGTAAAAATATAGTGGTTTGTTATAAAATAAACTTTTAATAAAATACCAAATAGAACCTTATAAGTGAGTTGGTATATTGTGTAAAATAATAAATATGCTGGACAGGGTAAGGCCAAAAATGCTCACTGATAAATGGACATGAGGACATTTTTTTTTTAAATTCTTAACGTTTTTATTGCATCTTCACCTTTTTTTTTAAGGGACTAGCAATAGGGTCAGAATTTCTCAAGTGGACCAAAAAATTACCAAAGTTCATATTTTGTTATGAAATTTT
Organism: Chymomyza amoena; assembly: GCA_037043745.1. Taxonomy (NCBI): domain Eukaryota; kingdom Metazoa; phylum Arthropoda; class Insecta; order Diptera; family Drosophilidae; genus Chymomyza; species Chymomyza amoena. The sequence goes on along the minus strand of JBAMAX010002245.1, from coordinate 8,355 downwards.
GCCAGCATCGAGTTTGATGATTCAGATGTACATTCTGAAATTTTTTTTGAAAAATTTTGAATGATTGATTTTTTATGAACAATTAAAAAATTAAAAAAATTTATGCAGCGATGAGATAAGACACGTTTTTCTCCGAAAGTTAAAGTCCGTTTAAAACAATTTTTTAACTACAGATTGACAAGAGATTAGACTATCGAAATACATTTTTTTTAACTGCATATATATGTTTTGATGCTTGTAAAAAAATTTTTTTATAAACAATTGAAAATTTAAACAATTTCTGAAACATTGAGATCAAATATTTTAATTTTTATTTATGTAATAAACGTTTCAGAAATTATGTACGCAAAAATATGCGAACATTCTCAAAAGGATCGAGCACAGTAAATTTTTATGTGTCGGAATACGCGTTAATTGCAAGCATTAGCAACAAAAAATCATTTTTTGTGTATGTGCTTGTGCACGACAACAGCAACGAGGGTGGTTTTTTCCGCTTGTCGCGCACAAGCACATACACAAAAAATGATTTTTTGTTGCTAATGCTTGCAATTAACGCGTATTCCGACCATTGCTGCCAATTTAGCTTTTTTCCCGTCAAATCTGGCTTTTTTCGAAGCCCGATTGCGGGAAAAATTTTTGAATTGCGGGAAGCGGGAATTCTGGCTTTTTTAAAAATGAATTTGGCTTTTTTTTGGCTTTTTTTAACGCTGCCACCAATTTCATGAAAACATGTAGCAGCACGGTTGCCACTTGCAAAAAAAAAAGTTTTGTATCAAAATATACCATTTTCGATAAATCTGTGAAAAAAGTATACCAGTTTTGGTAGAAATATACCAAATGTGTGTAATAGTGGCATATCATATATATCATACGTTTATATCGATATTTCACAATATCACCACCACTACTAAGAATGCAGAATCCGATATGTACCAAGGGTAAGATTTTGAAAATAGAATCAAATCTTTAAATATCGATGCAGGCCTTGAAATAGAAATTCGAACTTGCTGCTCTAATTTTGTGATTCAGCTTATCAAGCAGCTAAAGCAGACGTAACCAATTTGTCAGATTCTTCTACCGACCGTTAAATAATTTTGATTTTATTTTCAGGCTCCCTGACAATTTTAAAATTTTAAAAAACACCGACGTTTTTTCCGTCGACAAAATTCTGTCTACTAAAAAAAAGGAATTACAGAAATGTTAGAACACCTCCAAGTAGACAGAATAGCAGACATTGAGCGGCAGTACAATGATATTAGTCTGGTTAAGGGGGTCTTACTATGTAATACCTCATTTCCGAGTGCTATATTCAAAAATTGATTACTAGAAAACTACAAATGATTTCGGGAAGCAGTTTTTTGTATTGTTATCTATCATTCATTATTAAACTTTAAATAGTTTTTTTGGTTTTACATAAAAATGACGTCCTCGTCAAAAATGTCCAGGGCGCACGGTGTGAACGATTTTGACCGATCAGATTATCAGAAACCAAAAAACTTTTAAAATTAATTTTTCTCATCCACTTGGCTATGGATAGACATGAAGTTTTTCAAAAATTCTTATAATAATAGAATTTAAAAAAAAAAATAATTTTTTTTTGCACTTTTTCTGCCTTTCAAGCCTGTTAAAAATTTTTGGACAAGAATTTCAAAAAAAGCTCGTGTCTATCTGTTGCGACATGTTTTCTGATGATAAAAATGTTTAGTATGACAAGATCGGTCAGGCAGATTTATGGAAAACGTTCACCCCACCTCTAAAAAGACGACTTTCGGAAAAACACGTTTAAAGATTGACAACGTAATAAAATATATACAGCAGAAACACGAAAAACGACCGCGCGTGACCGTGAAAAATGCTCTGTCACTGCCAAATGAGCCCGTCCACAGTTAACCTTTACCAGTTTTTTCTAACACTATTTAGATGAACAAAATGTAAAAAAAAATCTATTTTTGAAACAGTTACATAGTAAGACCCCCTTAAGTGGGAAAACGTCAATGACAGAACAAAGTTTTGGAATGAAGTTTCTCAGTACAAGGATTCTGGTGGCAACCGCAGATTCCTTGAACTGGCAGCTGTTGCACTGCAAATGTTTTCATTGCCATGGTCCAACGGGGAGGTTGAGCGCGTATTTAGCCAACTTAACTTGGTAAAATCCAAGTTAAGGAACTTAATGAGCCTAAGCACAATAAACAGCATTCTTAGCATAAGGTAATATTTTATAGTGAGTCAATTGATGATATCGATTTATATATTATTTATTTTAATATAACACATAGATATGGTTTGCGAAGACTGGGCAAATGCTGCTATGACTATAAAGTCCTTTCAAATTATCTTTGCATGATCGGTACGAACATGTCGTACAATTGTGAAACCGATGCTAGTCGCGAAGAATTAGACGACGTGCTGAAAATCTTATAAATAAAACAAAGCAAAAAAAAAAACTAACCATAAAAACCGTTTTTTTTTACGCTTTATTCAGAAATTTTTCAGCTTTTTTTGCCTTTGCTTCCATCCAGAAGCAGCTTTTTTTTCTGGAAAAAAATTGGCAGCACTGATTCCGACACATAAAAATTTACTGTGCTCGATCCTTTTGAGAATGTTCGCATATTTTTGCGTACATAATTTCTGAAACGTTTATTACATAAATAAAAATTAAAATATTTGATCTCAATGTTTCAGAAATTGTTTAAATTTTCAATTGTTTATAAAAAAATTTTTTTACAAGCATCAAATGCAAAAATGTATTTCGATAGTCTAATCTCTTGTCAATCTGTAGTTAAAAAATTGTTTCAAACGGACTTTAACTTTCGGAGAAAAACGTGTCTTATCTCATCGCTGCATAAATTTTTTTAATTTTTTAATTGTTCATAAAAAATCAATCATTCAAAATTTTTCAAAAAAAATTTCAGAATGTACATCTGAATCATCAAACTCGATGCTGGCAAAATTTCATAACAAAATATGAACTTTGGTAATTTTTTGGTCCACTTGAGAAATTCTGACCCAATAGTTAAATAAATTTTATTCTAATTTTATTGTTTTTCTGTGACAAGCAAGGATACTAATTGGTCTGCATGTAATAACTGCATTTAATCTTTTCCCGGCACAGAAATCATTACTATGATTGACCTCTTCTATTTTTGTAAGTCTTGTTGGAAGCTCCATGATAATTTTCGCATTCAAACCCAGGAGTCAACAGTTTAGGAAGCAAATATATTTATTTATGACTCCAAGTTTACTCTTTTACTCTACCTTATTAATTATACCATGGTGTAGGAGCCTACTACAAGAGTTGATGCTTTGGGCTGGTGGGAGAGAGTTGATTGATGTACTAAGAGAATTCGTGTAGCTACTTTTGGTCTGTGCTTTCAGTTGTTAATCTATTTGACTGCTACTCCAGTCGCAGTCGTCGCTTTTCCAGGACCAGTTGTTTGATTTCTACTGTGGTTTGGTATAACATATTTGTCTTCTAATGTTGAGACCCTTACGGCTGTTACTATTACAGACGTGTGTCTGATGAACGGGCACCCTAATTGTGCGAACTGAGCCAAAAATAAAAACTGGTTGATGAACCGAACTAGATAGTTGTAGAAGAAAAAAACAAAATTCTTATAGAGAACAGAAATTCTTAGAAATGGCATACAATTTTAGATTGGAGGTTATTTCTAAAAAAGCTGAAGCAGATAGAAACCTGATTTCTGAAAATAAAAACTAAGCGGTCTTGGATGTCTTACAAGAAATTGTGGACAGCGATGCAAGCAAATTACAATTTCAAAAAGAGGATGCGTTGCTTTGGATCAGCTAAACACATCTGTTTAAAAAATACAAAATGGAAACGATTCAGCAGACACCAGCGAACACGCGTGCAACATTCAACAAATGCTTTCGGAATCGAGGTCAAGTTTTTGGTGAGCAAAAAAATTCTTCTGAACACTTCGGCGTCCCAAGATCCATCTTTCCCACCAACAGGCTCCGGCAAATCGTACAACTAGTACAACCTGCAGCTGATTTGCTAGACATTATTTGCCAGGAGACGTTGGGAAATAAGCATATTGAGTTTGATGGTTCTTTTTCGCTGCAGAGGCGTTATTGAAAGGCGCAAGTCATTACAAAAAGAATGTAGATTTTTTGAAGATGAAGATGTTTATCGACTAAACAGGGCCTTAAAGCGAGACACGCGAAAGGATTTCTATTTTTTCATGTCCACACGCCATTCAAAATTTTAAGAAATACTGGTTTAAGAAATTAGGCGCTGAACGTTTAGAAAAAATTTTTATGCTGCAAACACAAATTACATTATGAGGCAAAATGATTACAAATAACGTATTGCGCATCAAGAATTTTCCCATTGCTTTTCGAGCATTTTACCCTTTTTAAAATCAACAATTTTGAGCAGCGCTCTCTTATTTTGTAGATAACTTAACACTTCCCAGCGGCGCATAGCCGCTGCTATCTGCCGAAATACTGCATTACCTCCGCAGAAAACGTAATTGATTACAAGCGCCGCGTTTCGTTTGAGGGATTGTAAGCGGAGGCAAATTTAAAAGCCGAGTCGCCTTACCTCCTCTTTGTTGCCTACCCCCTCATCAAGCAATTGAAGCTGTGCCGAAAGTGATCTGCATTACAACTGCGGAAAAAGTAATGCACAAATAGAAACTCGTACTGCCCTACCTTAGTAACACAAAATTTTGTTATTTTGCTTGCATGCTAACTAACAAGCATAGTTCGGCATTTCTTCTGTCAAACCATTCGCATATACCTTTTTTTTCTGTTGCTTATTCCTATTGTTTTGCAAAAAACACTTGATTTATTTGTTACAGAGTCGCGTCACTTGCTTTTTATATTCAGTGAGCTACGGACCAACGCAGATATTATTAAATTTGAGAAAATTAACAAAAGAGGATATTCCAGTAGAGAATAATACATTCCCTATCTGCACCATCGAAAATTTAAAAACACTAGAGCCTTTGATAAATTCCAATAAGGAGAAATAAGCAAGTTTGCTACATTTTTGTTTAATTTAATTTATAAATAATGATTCAATTCTTTCTTTTTTAAACAAAGGTGAATTTAATTAAAACAATTATAAAAGGAGACGTAGTTAAAAATTTTGATTTCATAATAACTGAGTTCAACTACGATGGAGTAAATGAAAAGTGTGGATTTAAGCAGTTCCATGTGTTGAACAATGCGCTTTACGGTATGTATTAATTTTTACAAATAACTTACTTAATAAAAAACAAAATAAATGTATTTTTCTTTACAGACAGTTTAAAATGTGATGGATTTAATAAGCGCCAGTATGTTCAATTAATTCGCGTGCATTACAACTGTGTATACTACTCGTACATTTGTATATTGAAAAGTAAACCAAGTGCATTACCAACCCATATACCATTTTTAAATCGGTATATTGAATCGTTAACAAAGCGCATTACTAACGCATATGCGGTTCGTTCCGCAGTATATTCAAAAGTAAACCAAGTGTAAGAGAGCCGAAGGCTGTTCGGCTCTGGTATACTATTTGGTTTACGTGTAATGCAAATTATAGGCAAAGCGCTTACAAAGCGGCCATGCCCATGTCAAAGTAATGCATGCGTAATCGAGAACGTATAGAGGTTTTGCGCCGCTGGGTTGTATTGATTGTTTTCTTTCGCAACGACGAGTTGCGACGCTCAAAACACACGTCATACTAAGGAGAAGAAAGTAAAGTGGCCGCGGTTGATCAGCTAAAGCTCGCATTGTTTTTGTATGCATTGCATCAGAGAGAACTAACCCTGCAGGAATTCGGTGTCATATAAGTGGCCTCAACTACTCTAAACGTTACTAGTTCTTATAAGAACTAGTTCTTATAAGAGTATTAGAGTTTATAAATGGTTCAAAAAAGAACTGCTGTGGGATAGGCAGAGAGAACTAAATTGTATAGAGGGAACAATTCGCTCTTGAGAAAAGCTCCGAAAAGATTTCGTTTTGGGATCGTTTTGGCTCGTAAACACAATTCAAAGTGAAACAAACAAAATAAACACCAACAATGTTCATTTCTTTGCGGCATTTTGTGTTTGGATCCGGCTTACATTGCTTTTGCTGTTAAAGTTAGTTTGTAAATTTATGTTTGCTGCAGATTTGCCTTGTAAATCGGTTGGGTTTTAATTTGCAATTTGAATATGCTATATGCAACTATTTATATTACAATGCATTTATTTTATTTTTTGTTGATTTGTAATCAATGATTATCGGGTGCTAAAAACATATAGGACATGCTTTTTGTTAAACTTCAGAATGCCCTTATTAATTTAAAATAATAATAAAATTGAAATATTACTCCCAACTATCGCTTTGCTTTGGTTTCGATTGATTAAAAAATGTAGCTCAAATGCATTTTATGCAGCATGCACCATAATTATAATATGCTTTGCATTATGGCTAAAATGCATTCACGGATATTAATGCAAATGTGTCTAATAGGTGGTCTGAAAATGTGTAAGGACCCAAAAGTTTTATGAATTGAGGCGCCGAAATATTAAGTATTTTGTAATCAATTGAACAAAATTAAATATCTATAAACAAATATATTTTTTTGAAACAATAAAATTTAAATAATAATTAATAATAAAAAACTACATATTACATTTTTGTAAAAATCGTAAAAAAAAAATTCAATTCATATGTGCAGCAGCAGCAATAATAATATAATGCCCTGTATGACACCCCCCTCCTGGACATGCTATTTCATATTTAATATACATATAAAAATCTAATGTACACTTAGGTACATATGTGTATGTATATAATTTGTTTCATTTCATGCACTGTTGCCTAGTTTCTTTTTTTAGACATTTATGTGTGTATTTGTTGGTGTAAAAGCAAACGCGATTGCAAAGTGTCATAGCTGGCACATATTAGGAAAGGGTAATGAATGCTCAGAAACTAAAAATTAACAAATTTGGCTGTGGCTAAAAGCAAAACAATTCAGCAGAATGGCAGGCGATAGGTAAATACTCTTTCTCGTTTTTTCGACTTTTATGCGTGTATTTGTAGGTGTAAAGGCAAACGCGATTGCAAAGTGTCATAGCTGGCACATATTAGGAAAGGGTAATGAGTGCTCAGAAACTAAAAATTTACAAATTTGGCTGTGGCTGAATTTGTGAACATTGCCGACAGCCAAAAACGAAGCTTAGAGCCGAGTTCGATTGCAAGATCACGAGGCGCTGTTGGGCGGCTATTATTAGATTTTCCTTTTTCACTCTGCCCGCCCGCACCGACTTTGGTGCGTTACACTTCTTAGCGTTTATAATGTGGTCGACAAAGTATACATATGCATTTCTTTTGCGTTTGGATTGAATATTCGATGTGTGTACACGTTCTGCGGGAAGCATTGGCCAGCGGGATAAGGCAGTCTCGACCACTGGTTTACATTGGCTTTGTGCTGACGGCCTTGACTAACAAGTGCTGAACTGAGATGCAAATTTAATCTATTTATGAATCATAATTTTTCACTTTTTTCTTGATATCTATTTCAATTAGCTTGTAATTTATAACTTTTAATAATTTTCTATGACAATTTAAACTTCTATTTTTATTCTATATCGCCTACGTGCATGACACCGAAGCAAAAAGCCGCCGGCGAAACATTGCTTTTTGAAAAACTAAACTACAATAAAAGCAGTGTATGAATTAGTTAAATAATTTTAGTTATGGAACCAATAAAAAATAATAGGCACAATTACAAAATCAGCTGACATAGTTGCGCTTTGAACCCTTGTTATACATATAGGAACAAAAATTCCTTAGGGTTTGCTTATGGCATGCATTCTATATTGTGGGTTCAACCAGAAACGAAAATAATTGTCCTTTGCTCAGTACAGATTTACACCTTTCGAGGAATATTTACAAACGCGAAGTGAGGTGCGCTTTTGAAACCGTTAGATTGTGGGTGGGCTCTTGTGACCTTTTTCTTTCTTTATGCTGGTCATTAAGAAAGTGATCGTCATCTGTGAAAGTGTGTGAAATAAGTGTGCGGTAAAAAGTGTGTGACAAAAAGAAAAATGAGTTTCAAGTGTATTGTTAGTGGATGCCCAGGAGGGAGTAAACTATTCAGGATCCCAAAGGACATGATAAACGAGTGGTACTTCAACATGAGTGTGAACGTCGATGATATTAACACTCGCACCAGAGTCTGTAGCCGGCATTTCAATCAGATATGCATAATGAAAAAAAAATTAAGGAAGGGCGCCGTGCCCACGGAAGCACTTGGTAAGTTTAATTTTATTTTGTATTTATATTGATTTTTATATTTATATTATTTATATTGTTTATATTAAATGGACCAATGTGTGTGTGTATGAGTTGCAG